>JAHZMW010003698.1:0-100420 GCA_027743745.1 Alloscopus bannaensis | reverse complement strand
CCCCCCCCCCCCAAAAAAAAAACTTGCTTTTCCATCAACAAACTTATTGAACTTGTCCTCAACTCCTTTTCTAACCTGGATACATCAAGCATACACAATGATTGCAAAATGTCATACGCTTTACTAAATTGATGTATTGTATCCATCAACTCTCATCGTGGGACATCGTAATATGAAGAACTGGGTCATACTTTGTTCAACAATTAAATTTCATTGAAACACGCTCGTAACTCAGTAACTTGTCATATACAAACATTCTCCTCACGAATTAACATACTAACCACAACATCATCATATTATCATGAATCCTCGACATATCAAAACCCATGAAATATTTCAACGAAAAATACACCAACCAACTCAATAATATATTAGTGTGCATCGTGTTTCACTTCATACAAAAAAATGAGTGCACCAAAGTTGCAATACAAGAAAAAAAAACAAATGTCGGCTTTCAAAGTCAGTATGTAACACGTATTAGTGCAGCACTCTGTTATGCGCTGTCTATTTTTATATTTACGATTTCGTATTATATTTACGGCTTTCCCCCTTCTGCATCTGCATGAAGACCGTGAAACCTGCAAAATCCATTTCTATATGTATACATCCCTGTGTCTGTCAATATGGTATGGTCCTTGAATGTTTCTTGTATGGCGGCATTTTTCCTACGGATTTTTGAGGCTGGTCAACCTCCGCTATTTTGAAGTTTGCCTTCTGTAGCAATTGTCGAGTTTGTTGTTTTAGCAAAAGACAAACGAGATTGAGCTTGTTTTCTACTCTTTTATGATCTACTCGTGTAATTTTCATGATCCATCATAAATACCGGTGTAACAAATGCTCTTACCATGAAGCGGCATTCATTAGCTGGAATGAATTTTGTTTCATCAAAAGTAAGAGAAATAAGTATAAATTAAGTGTTGCTCGCGAGAGAAGTATCATCCGTTTACGACAGTAAATATCATTGAAACTTACGTATTCCCGTTTGTGCGTATTAAGAACTCAAGAAATCATTCAGTTTTTTGAGAGTATAAATACGACTCTTCACTCTTCGACTTGTTATAAATACTGGGACAGCTTGTATGCTAAGCTGTCTTTACGAGGATGTATCATTTTTTGACTGTTCAACGGTTGTTCTCTGTTGGCGCCTTCTCAAAAATATGCTTGCTCAAACAGTTACTCGATTCACTTTGAGTAACCGTCAAAGCTTCATGGTTTTCGTTTCTCAATAGTTTATGGTACGCTCTAGAATTAAATGATGACAACAGTGTTGTTACAGCCTGAGGATTGTAAGGACAACGAAATAAATTATGGTCAACTTGTTGACAGGTTGCCCAATCATAATTAATTGTAGCGAAATTACTGTATCGCGAAGTGGCCTTTATTGGTTTTGAGAGTGTAAAGAAAAATGACAGTTTGTGATAGTCGATGATGAATGGTTTCGGAATTGTCGGGAGAAGGGGGAGGCTTCTCAAAGTGTGGCGGAATTGGAATGTAGGTAAGTGTGCACATCTTGTTTTGTTCGGGGAGCGAGGTGGAATTGTGGAGGAGGTTACCTCATTCATACCAGAGAGCATGACTCATGTCTCCTGGTTTTTTTCTGTTTCTCAGCCGCGTGTCGTTGTACTCGAACATGCAACTTGAGCTTAATAATTTTCGGTAACAAAATTCCGTTGGCAGGAGAGAGAAAGAAAAATTGTTGCACAACTCGCGCCACTTTTCTCTCAGCTCCCTCTTCCCGTGGAGAACGTCAATTCTTTTTGGAGTTGTGCAAAACTCTTGCAACGAAGTCTTTCAGTTTCTTTCGAGTCGTCGAGAGGGAGACGACGTGGTCTCCGGAAGAGTTTCTCCTTTCCGTACGTCGTTAGAGAAAACAGCGACTGTAGCCAAAAGTGATGAGAGCTACGAGTCCTTCCTTAAATTTGGTGGTGTCCCCTCATTCCCTTCTGTTCACAACTATTGCCACTATTTCGGCGAGTTATTTGACGCATTCTGGAAAGAACGCGTGAGTACACATGTTTGTATGTACCTGTTTGTTATTCCAATGAAGGAGTGCAGATCCGACAGAGTGTGAGGAAAGCGGAATAAAATGAGAATAACATTCGCTTTTGCAAAAATAATGTCGCATACGCCATCGGTTGGGACCGTGCTCAAGGCCGGCTCTTCTCGTGGCGAAGGGGGAAATTGAGAGTCCATTACAATTTTTTTAAGTTGTCACTTTCCCTTTTTACTGTTATTGCACGAATATCCCTGACGACCACGTTTTCGACAAAGACTCGATCTCTGTGTGACAAAGAGACTCCTCAATCCTCTCTCCCATGTATATGCTTGCCATGTATTCATTTTATTTTCACATTTCCTCCAATTTCTCAATCCACTTTTCTCACTGGGTAAAAAAAAACCGTGAGGATGTAAGCGAGCGGGAGAATGGTACAGCAGGATGGGAATGAGTGAAGGGAATTTGCATTTTTATTGTACGTGAAGTCTCTTTCTCTCAGTCTCGTGTATTTGAGAAGGACGAGAGCCTTTTTTGTGACTAAAGTGAAAAGCATCGCTTTGGAGAGCAGGGCTCGATATGATAATATGCAAGGGACACAAGGCAGAGAGCGGTGATGATAATGGTGTGAGGTGGTACTCAACTCTCTTGGAAATGGATTCGGTCACCCGGTCTAGTTGGAAAGTGCACACTGCTTTCTCTATACCTTCAACCTTGTTTGGAGTGATGACTTTCTCTTGTCGGAAAGATGAGAATTGCAGGAGGGATCAACAGTGCATGGCAAACGAGTTGGAGCACTTGCGGAAGGCTGGAACTAGAACGAACTAGAATTTCAGATGTACAACAAAGAGAGAGAATGAGTACTTGGCGTGTTCCACAAAGGTGCACACTTTCCACAAAAAAAATGGCGACGATGAGATACTGAAGGAAGGAGAGGTAGATAACTTGTGTCGCTCTGTGAAGGGCAAAAATTGAGGCGTTTGCAAACATTTCTTTTGTTAATAAAGTACTCCACATTTTCTCATATTATGTACCCACGACTTGATCGTCCAAGTATTATGATGGTGGACCAAAATGAAAATTGATGACACTAAATGCCACCCTTTTGGTTCTGGTAGTAGGTGATTTCAAATGTGCATAAATACGGAGTACAAAAGAGTAGGAGTCATTTATTACAATGAGAGGAAATGAAATTTTGGCCGTTATAAAAAGTTGTGATTGCAGTCGCACAAAAAATCTGAGGATTGTGCTACATCATGAGGGTTATCTCCATTGTTTGAACAGCTTCGACTTCGCATTCTACATTGCACCGCTTCCACATTTTTGATGCGATAATGATCAGTGAAAAGCGGTTTTGGACACGGGCAGATCAAAATGGTAATGGTCTCTCCTAAAAAAGGTATAAAACGGTGTTCACGCTGGCCTCACTCTGTATAAAAATCTTATCGTCTTCGTCACCTCATTTAGACACCATTATTAAATTTTTAAAAAAATGTGTATGATCTTCGTCACCTACATACTTGCTTAGCTGACACCAAATTTTCCTGAGCAGCAACCAGTGTCTCCTCGCTCCCTTTTGTGACTTTATGCTCGTTTCCCTTTTTAATTGAGAATTACTCAACCTCCGTATAAAAAAGTGTGGATATACTCAACTTTCTTTTCTGGGATGAAAATGTGAGTACTCGCGGTAGGAGAAAGTAAGCAAACACGAGCAAGTTTCTGGAGAAAGAAACTATATTATTGGATTACACTCTCCAGTAAACTTGCGGACCTGCTTTGAATATTCAGAGCAGCATCCCCGTGATCATCTTACCACACGGTCCGGAAACGGCCTTCGCTCATTGTGTGTCTCTGTCCGGATTTCAGATACAAGTTGGCTTCCCCACTTTCTTAGAAAGAGAGGAAATGTGGTGAGGTGGTTTTCTCAAATCACTCCCACTAAATCGTCGTTGTAGAGACAGGCACATACGGACAAAAAGGGAGAGTTACACATTATAAAATTTAAAAACCAACTTCTCGTGTGCACCGTCAAACTTGCATACGAAATTAGCCGTAGTCATCCGCACATGTTGATACTATATGAATAAAGGGGGACTAAAAACATTTTCGAGCTTGAAGGAAAGGAAGGTAAACACAATTTATGAATGTTGAGCAACCCCGTTGTAATAATGCAGTGTGTAAAAAAAAGACACATCCTGTTTTCTCTCTTCCTCCACTGTCTCCAGCGACTGTCTGACGGGAAGTGTGTGGCGAGCTTCAAACGAAAATTGGGAAGTGAAATCTCTCAAGGGCTGAGACATTCCCACGATATCCTCTCTTCCTTGGACACTCTCGAGAGGAAGGTCGACAGACACTCGTGAAAAGCCAGAGAAATTTATATTGGCACACATATCCACTCCCGTATCTCTTTCGTGTAATAATGACATGCACTCCGCTTAGATCAGGAGAGGACTCTGCCACTCTTGATCTTTTTCTCTATCCACTCGACAAGAGGATCCTCGTGGTCGCATTCAGAGATCTCTTTCATTGTCGATTTTTTTTCCGCTTTCTACATAACCACTGCGACTTGCTCTCTGTCTGAGTTTCCCAAAATTTCCTTTAACTCGCTAAAGCACAGAGCCTGTCTTGTGCAAGCCTGAGTGAGTAAAGACAGAAAAATATAGTCGTTCTCAGTCCTCCTTCTCGTGTGATACACGCCGCACTCTCTGGCTCACACGTTCGTCTCAGAATGAAACGGACTGTTTTTCCTGACTCCGTTCTACACTTGCCCTGATTCCACACAGAGTCGTCACTTTCAAATAGAGTACACTCTCTCAGAAAAAAATGCACATCAAATCGGAAGCGAGTTGTTGCAGCTCTAGAGACAGAGATGTGTGTTTTTAACAAAGATTTACTTCCCTCTGACTTTCTCACTTATTTTTTTTTCTTCTGAGAAAGAAAGAGTGACAAAAAATGTTTCGTCGTGGTGGATTTTGGTTTGGTGGCTCGGTTTGTTGTGTGATAGTATTATGTCTTGTTTCGTCCCCGAAATACGGGAGCAGTAGGGCTTAAGTGATGACAGAGTGATCTCTTCTGTATAAAAAGGTGGGCTTTCTCCTGTTGACCTTACGTCATCACCAGGTCTGTCTGAGACAACGAAGGTTACGTGAGCAAGCTACCTTTTCCTCTGCCTCGTTTCTCGTATATTTATTTCTGAAAAAAATCTACTCTCATAAGAAGATTTTTCACATCTTTGTCCTTTTCATCTTCATTTCTCCATGTGTCGGTGTTGATGTGACGTTTAATGCGAGAATGAGACGATACACGTGCTGCTCCACGTCTCTCTCGGTGTGTCTTCGACAACTAAAAAAAGTTGAAGATGATTGTGTGAGGGAGAGTCGAAAAAAAATAGAAAAAGTTGGGCTCGTCATCTCCTCCTCTTTTTTTCGTATTTTCTTTGTGTGTGAAAAAAAAACGTTTTCACTGTGATACGTTTTTTTTTCGTAAAGTTAGTGTTCCCTGTGATGGTCATCACGTCAATAGAGAAAAAGGGAGAAAACTTGTTCGCGGATGTGAGAGGTTGAGAGTGAGTGAGCGTGTACACTTGTAGTGGTGTTTGGTGGCGTGCAAGTGTGTACAAGGAGAAAGTGGAAGGAAAAAGTTTTCCTTTTTCCCGGAAAGTCGTCATTTCCTCTGCTCAAGTGAAAGGAGACGGAGAGTCAAGTGGGGAAAAAGCGCAACAAATGCAGGGAGCAGGTCTCGTTCCTTTCTCAAAGGGCGGACTTGGGGTACATTTTTTAAAAGGAACTCCCGGTTGAGAAAAGTGTTTAAAGTTTGTCTCCATTACTTGTTGTTGAAGTGATCACGTTCGTTTTCTTCACAAAAAAAGTCGTCATCCCGTTCGTCATTGTGTTCGCAGATCGGTTTTTTTTCACCAGAGAGTGAGAGGAGGAAAAAAGTTAACAATTATATTTCCGTTGTACATGCCACTCAATGGACGGGCATTTTTCTTCCGGAGGAGTTCCCAACTTCTTTCCCGTAATCATTTGGTGTCAGTCGTCGTGTGGATTCCAATTTAAATTATGCTCTGGGTGTCCTCCTGTCATTTCCTTGATAATTTGAAAACAGTGAGCTGCCACTCTCGAGCCTTTTTTCTCCTTCTGTGCCTCAGTGATCCTCTGGTGTGAATGAGTGTCTCGAAAGTGAGTGAGTGATACATGTGTCATAATGTTCGTCACAAAGTGCACACACGTCAAGTTTTTCTTTCCGAGCAGGAAAAAAAATGGTAAACTTGACTCCTCAAAACGAGATAAATTTTGATTGAATCCCAAAGTACAATCCCTTGGGTGCTTGCCAAGGAGGTAAATTTAATAATTTAATAATTTAATAAGGATTAATTAATTAAATCATTTTCCACTTGATGTTCCGCTTTCGAGTGACATCACACAAATGTGTGCCAAAAGCTCACGAAGATGAGGCCTCACAAAAATTCAACGCGTACAGTTTTTACCGATCATTTTCTTTGGATGAAGGTTTAAATTGGATTATGAAACGAGTTTCTGTTTCAGAAAAATGTATTGGAATTGAAATGAGGAATAGTGAGAAAATATGACTCATCATCACACCCATCACCTTCTTTGATATTCCTAAAATCGCAACAAGGTCATCCACTTGTGTATCGAGAAAAAAAAATACAATTTTCTGCTCGCCAACATTTTGTATAGATTCTTTAGGAATCCTTTGCTCTATTCTTTGCACAAACACATTTTCAATTCGTACTCACCACTTTGTGTGACGTCCGTCGAATCTCGATGCAAGTAGGAAATGCAGAAAAAAAACGAGAGAAACGGGAGCATTTTTTTATTGAGTGAAATGCAAACAAACTCAATTTTGCACATCTCTGCTTGGGAATAGGGAAAAAACTGGGATACAAACACACATTAAATGGTTTAAATAAAGAAGAGAGAGAGAAGGATTAGTTTTTGATAGAGGTTCGAAAATGTGGGCTTTTCGATTGAGCACATGCGAGAAACATGTGCACTCACGCTCATTCTTTGTGAAGTGTGAGAATTTCATTTCCCTCTTGCACACTTGGCACATTTCCCTCTCCTCTTTTTTATGACTGAGTGTGTAACTCCTCTCTCCCACTTGTCGACTGGGATACTCTGACGATACAAAAAAAACTCCCATCTCTCTCTGTTAGTTGGTGATTTCTCATGTTGATGAAAACAAGGGAGACATAGTGACCTCTGGGGAAAAGGGAAATTACAGCGTCTCATTATTGTTTGTTTGTTTTCGAGCGTCAGCAAGACAGACTGCTCACTCAACAACTGATGATGATCACACATGAGTGATGATCGCGTTGCAACAAAGTGCTCACACATTGTTCTTCGATATTGCACCAAAGATACGCCGTCAAGACAATGTGTCAGGCGGAGAAAAATGAAAACAGAAGTCGACACAGCGTTTCCAACGGTACAGGGATGTGGACACGGACATGATTGTATTACGGGTAGTTCCGTGTGAGATGATGATGGCTGTTGTTTCTTTGTCAGTTCAAGTCAGCTTTCTCCCATCCCCATTTTGCCATCGTCGAAGAGAGGGAGAAAGCTTGAACTTCCCGTGTCCCTTCATCCATATCCATCCATCGAGAGTGAAGGAATGTTTTCTCTTGTAATGAAGCCTGACAAATTAAATGTATGCACGGTAAAAAGGGAGAGAAAAAACTCTTTTTTTTCATTTTTCTCCTTTTTATACCAAGCTCTCCCGACCCAGAGACTGAGTATGTGTGTGCATTTAATAAAACATGCCAAAGTCGCTGTATTCTCTAGTTGAAATTGAAACGAAAATGAAAAAGAGAAAGTGTGTGGAATATAAAAGCATACAGAGGAAAACCATAAGTGTACACTGTACTTCCCTTGTTTCTACTTCGCTCTTCATTGTTTTCTCCGCATTATTACGCCGTGATTTGCAACGTACCGTGATGAAAGATGTGTATCACACGCCCACACTTTCTCTATACAAAAATGTATATATGCACTCTGCCTATATAATATGGCAAGCAAATAGGAGTTCGCTGTGTGCGACTGTAGATTGCCCACCTTTTTGTGGCAATTTCATTTTTATCGTTAAAAACGACGACGACGACCGTCCTCCCGAGTGCGACGGTAAAAGGAAAACATTTAAGCAACCGTTTGAAAGCATTGAGGTTATATTGAGGCATAGTTTTTGAGGTTTTGTCCTGAGGGGCCGAGTTATGAGCACAAAATTCCTCCTCGTTGGCCTGGTGTGCTCAGAGGGAGCGCATGTATAATTGGGAGTAGAACATTAACTTTCTCCTGATTTGAGTCGATAATTATGATTATTCTTCTCCCACTCCAGAAATATGGTGGAGAAAGCGGCAAAATATCTAGACGCGTGTGCTTATGTCATTAGAGAGGGAGGTGAGCTAATTTTGTTAGAGAAAGGTATGATCCAGCTTCGATCCCCCTTTGCAAAGAAAGGTTGCCACCTCTTCACTCTACCTGGATTTTTTTTTGCCGGAGGTGTTCGTCTGTACGAAGCACACACACGAGAAAATATGATGAATTACCTGACTAACAACTTATCCTTGCTCCTGTGTACCTTTTGACAGGCCCATAAGATTTTTTCTGGAGGCTTTCGCTTTGTTAGTCAACGGTTGACCTCCTGCCAGGCAAAAAATATCCGATGGCATACATACATATACTAGTTGAGCGAATCTTCTCTATGCCTACGTAGAACCTGTCTGCAGTTTGTGTAACCATATAAGCCTGGATACAAATATACAAAAAAAAGTCCTGGACACAAATTTGGACAAAGATTGACTAGCTACAGAAATTATGTCATTCAAACATGTTCTTCTGGCTGAACATCTAAAACAGGTCTGATACCATGCACAACTCCACGATTCACTGAAGAGCTCCACGTATCACGTCGAAAATAGTGTTTGCAAAGTGCGAAGGAAAGTATGTGTTCTCTGGCGAGCTCACAAATTCACACATGTCGCACACAGTCTCGGGAGAACTATAATGTATAATATGTGTCCTCCTTCAGCCAGCTTTCTCTCTCTCTGGGCTACCTTATCTTGTAACTTTCACTTTAATTCCTATTCTGATCGCAACTCATTTTGTCTCTCTCATTTGTAACCACATGGCTTTCTCTTGATGACGGTCGTGTCGTGAGTCTCGAAAGGAACCTTCGCGAACAACCTGAATACCTCCTATATTCTCATAAGTACACACTTGGAAAGATAAAGGGATCGAAAAAAAGCTTTCTCCAAATTCCTTTCGCTTATTGTGTTGTACAACAACACCGAAAGTTGCTGACTCAGCACAACTATGGTCACCTTGAACAACGAAACAGCGTAAATGGGTCTGTCATGACAAAGTTATGTTAAATTATGTTAGCTCTTTCGCAAAGACTATTTTTGTGCTTCCTCACACTCCCTCACTTCTCTCCGCATTCCAACAAGGATATTATGGAGTAACGGTCAATAAACTTGCATTATGCATACGAATAGCGGTGCGAATGGATTCGTAGCTGGTAGGAAGCCATTTACTCTCCACCAAAACGCGTTTCAACAACAAAAGATGAGTCACAAGTTGAGTGTTTGTAAACTTGCCCTGTCTCGCCGTATGGGGAGTAATGTGTGATAATAATTATTATTTATTGATGGTGCTTAAGCGTTTATGGAAGTTATGCAGCCATTGCATCACACAAACCTCCGCTCTTTGCGCGCAATTTAATAAAAGAGACAGAGACATGAATAGCGCATATCTAAATAAAGCTTTTGTTTTAAAACAAAAACTTTAAGACAATTGAGTGTAGAAACGAACTCGGAAAGTTTCTACCTTGCTTTCCTACATTCTTTTATTCCGTGTACAATACGGTGAACGAAAAGAACAAGAGTTAATTTGCGAGAGAAAGACCCGGTGGAATGTGCAATATTCTTGCACATATTTAAGTGAAGGGAAAAGAGCTCTTGTGAGAAAACATTGATTTATTGTTTTTTGTCTCACGATGAAACAAATTTTTTTGTGCGTTACGCCTCAGAAAAACAAATTGAGAGGAACAAAATGCAGCAAGGCTTTGTCACCGGTGTTGGTCTCTGACACTTCTCGGATGGCAATTGTCGAGTTCACTTTTCCCCACCTTCTGCGCACCTTTCGCGCTCCACATGTGACAATCACGGAGCATGCAGAATCATCCTCCGTGTTCATGGTTATGTATGGTTATTAGACACGCTTTTTAGATAAACTAGCTTCAAATGACGATTTAGGCAATGAGTGAACACCAAATGTAAACCTAAAAGTCTCTCTTCCTTTTTATATTGTGTTTGTAGTCAATTTCTCCCTCTTTTCGTTATACTTGTAGCCGTCCTGTCTGTGCGAAATAATGTGCACAAAAAAACTTTTTTGAGATGATGATGATTATGGCATTGAGAGCTGGCGTACTTGCCAAGACGAAAAAAAGTCTAACGTGCCAATATTTGCACAAGTCATAAACACCGCGTACACCGTGTGTACCACTACCATCACCACATAAAAAACTTTTTTAAACGGGAGAAAGCTGGAGGAAAAATAAAATTTACGACGAAGTCTGACTATCTTTAACACTTGCTACCAGGAAAAGAAAAACTTTTTTAGGCTTCTCTCAAAAGACATATGTATTCCTTCTGGAAGGCGAGAGAGGGAACACGATGTGTAATTCCTGAATGAAAATCCCTTTTGGCTCTCTCTCTCTCTTCGTCTGTTTACAACGGTCTTTCATTCGGCTTTGTCCCTCATTTCAATTCCTCCCCACGACCATACCATCATCTTGGTGTTACTCTTTGGAAATGTCGTTCAAACTACAAGCTTTGCCTGATACATTTCTGGGGAAGTCAGTGGCAAGCAGATACTCTCCAGAGGGAGGCATGAATATGAATGTATGGCAGTATTGAGCATCACCGCTTTCCCCGTTGTCTTTTCCACGATTGTAGGCACAACAATGGGCTGGTGGTTGTAATTAGCGTCGTAAACTACGTACATACACATTAGGAGTCAATATTATTGACGCCAAAGGATGATGTCAATTTCTCCCTCTCTTTCCCCATTTATTTTCCACTTTCTCAAGTGGACCAAGGTTTGGGAGTGTCACTGAAATATTGCTTTGTCACTTTCGAGTGCATCCTCCCGAACTTGATCTCTGCTTCTCGCTCTCTGCATGGTTCTTAAATTAATTTCAGGAAACAATCACTACTTGACTTTATGCAATCGGATAAGTTTCCTCATCTGTGTGGTCCTCCTCAGTGGAAGAGGATTTTAGCAAAGGGAAAAGTAAGTCGGGGATTTCGCCTTCCTGTTTGCTTTCACCATTTGTCTCCGATGCAAGAAACACCTTTAAAAGTTTGCACAAACGTTTTTCCTTCATTTTTAAAGCACTTTTTCTTTGTCTTGCAATTCCTCAACATTTTATTGTTTGACACATTTTATTTCCCAGTGGACGTACAACTTGAGTGGTGAAAGAAGAAAGCAAATAGATTCTTAACATGTTTCTCAAGAGTGTAGTTTATTTTTTTGCTCGTGAGACGCCTTCCGACTTTGTTTTACAGAGGCACAGAAAGAAACCACGACGACGTCTCATAAGAAAGTTAGGAGAAAGTTGGAGGAACGGGATGTGGTGTGCGATGTTCCTCAAATATCATTGGGGCAGACAAACACACGACGGTGATATGAGGAAGCTCGAAATTTTTCTTTGTGCTGATGTGAAGATAAAACAGGGAAAAGTGCCTTGGAAACTGAGTCGAAAAGAAAAGAGAGAAATGAGTTCTTTCTCTTTTACAATGAATGGTTCGTGCTAGCTAAATTCTACACGTTTTTGTGTTGTCCAAACAACAAAAAGCGTTTTTTTTTACTTTCTCCTCCTTTGCCTCCAAGTAGGGAAGTGAGAAAAGTCTTTACTTTTTTGAAGAAGAGGCTCACGAGTCCGTTTTCCACGTTGAATGAGAGAGCTACACAATTAACAATTGATGGTTAGTATTACATTATGGTTTACTTTCTCCCTTTGAGTCCGTCTACATGTATACTAACCCAAATAGTTTTTGGGAGAGAAAGCACATTACACTCGTTTACACTTGGTTTCGTTACTTGATCCTTTGTCGCTCACTGTGGGAAAACGCGGTGGTCCACGCACTGAAATGAAAGCCAAACGGGAAGCAAAGTGAGAGGAAATGTACTATTTATAAAGACGACTACAAAGGAGAAAGCAGGCTACAAATCTCCTCGTCGTTGTGCCGAAGTGTGGTAGAAAGAGACAGGGAAAACGTTATTACCTCTTGAGATGTATTTCAATGGACTCTATTACTTATTATGTTGTGCGAGAGTGGCTCACTTTCTGAGAGAGACGCCCTTGATACCATTGAATTCCCTCTGAGTGAGAGAAACCATTATTGTGGTCTTCGTAAAGAGTGTGTTTGGGTGGGAAGCGTGTTGTGTGCACGAGGCCACACTACATGAAACAGGCGGTTTTTATACGTTTTCATTTTTTATTCCTCTGCACGACCAGAGAGAATGGAGAATCAGAGCGATCATCATTTTTGTGGTATGAAAGCATGTGTGTCGCACCACAACACGGTATCGGTGTACGGATATAAGTACTCGCTCACAGAAGACTTGCTGATGAAGCTGTTCCACACTTGACGATGCGATAAGGGCTTTCTCTTCCCCTCTTTACCTGAGCCTCTCTCCGAAGCAGAGATTTGATGGTGGGAAAGGAGTAGTTGCTCGTTCTCCAGTAGAAAGTCGGAGTGACAAATGGTTGAAACGGTGAATAAAAAAGCACTCTCTCTTTCACCCTTTCTCTTTCCCAACGAAGTGGGTGAAAGCACTACAAGTTTACTTCCCTCTTGTAACCTTTGACAAGTGTTTTTTTCAGGGGTTTCTTTGATTAAAAATGTGTCACCATGTCGTACTACTGTATGCACAAAGAGGATTGACTGACACGACGTTTTTTTGTGGGGAAACTCCCTCGTCAAAGGACGTTTGTTGATTCGGAGTGAACATGAGAAGAGCAAAGTCCCGATCTGAGGGACGCCAATAATGAGGGTTTCTCGGAAATAGAGTGATCTCCAACGTGACACGCCGAAACTAATCTCTTTTCTCTTCGAATAAAAACTACTCTCTATGTGTGTCGTTGGAAACATATTCTTTAACTTGGAGGATATTACTACGTTTGTGTTATCACCAACTCGACATCGCACATATTAAGCGGAAACGGAATCATCTTGATGGAAACTCTTGCTCACTCTCTCGTGTCGTGTTTATTGGAGAAAGTTGCGAGGGGAGTGAAAGTGAAGATATAATTATGAGATGAGAGTATATTTGGTTTGAGTCTATAAGACGTGTTCCTTTTATGGCTTCTTCTCGTCGTTACAAGCATCTTACAAAAGGAAATCCACGAGAATATTAATACATCTTTGTGTGTGCTGTTCCCTTTTTCCACATTGATGCACATCTCTCCGAAATTCGGATGCGAGTGGTTTTGTAACCATGGGTCTTCTCACATTGTGGGAAAGCTGATGATGATGATCACGAGAAGGAAAAACTGCTCATCGTCATCATCCTCGTTGTCGTTCTCTCTGAATGGAAATTGGGAGAAAGTTGGAGTTTCTGGAGAGTTGATCATTTGAGAAAGAAAGGCATGCTCGGGTTGTGAATGAGAGTTGTGTGAGAAGTGGTGCAATGATGGGATGAGGAGATGCCACGTCGTGTAAGGAATTAGTCCAATCTCAGCGCATTCACAGAGAAACGTGTGCACAGCTCTCGTTGTGCATATCAAAAGTTGTGGAGGTGGAATTAAAATCTGAAACGCGAAAAGAAAATAAGTCAGAGTAAGTGGAGAGGGACATAGATGTGATGAGAGATCCACTTTTCCATTTTCCCTTGTCCTCGGATTCTCGAAGCTGAAGCTGACTTTTTTTACTCTCCTCTCGCTCGATTATTGTTTTCGTCTTTTTTAAAAAAATCGAGTCATCCTCTTACTCTCATCCTGATCTCGTATCTCAATTCAATTCCAAGCGTATTCTCGAAGAGTCACGGAGAATAAGAAAGTAATACTCAAAAGACAGATAGTTATTCGAAAGTGGTTACATACTATGAAATGTCTACATGCATTTCTCTGGAAAATGAGATTGCAGATCAAAAAGTATGGATTCAAAACGAGTCAATACGAACGAGAGAGAGAAGAGAAAGCTTCGTGCTGAAGGATATAATGGTATCCGTGTCATTTCTATGTTTCCTTCAGATACTTTCCTTTTAAATGATGCCACCCACTTAAAGAAGGAAAGTACTTGTCATTTGATTTTTATTTTGGAATTGTAAATAGTAAACGTCACAGTTTAGCAAGGATTTTTTTTACCTTCAAAATATAGATTTGTGTATAAACTTGAAGAAAGAGGGAAACGGTAGGATTTTCCAGAAAAATGCTGCTTCATGCCCAACATTTGTGTTATAGACGAGGTGAAAGCGAACGTTTTATTCCTGTTGTGTACGAAACAGTCTACTCCACCGTTTCTCGTGTAGAGAATATTTAGCCTACCTCAAAGTTTACCGTTTTTATGCAGATTATGTTAAAAGGTGAAGAAATAAAAACATTTTTGTTGTCTCAAGTGTTGAGTGTTTTTTTTGCAATCGTAAATTTGACCAAGAATCACAGTCGAATTTTACACATCGAATATCCATACTTTACGAATTTTTGCTTGTTATTTTTCTCTCTCTCTCTGTAGAGTTTTTTTCTTGGTAAAGTAAAAACTAAGTTAACCGCAGAAACGTTCTCACTGACTGTATTCCAGTTTAAGAATGTGTGAGAAAGGAGTGAAAATTGTGAAAAACTGGAGAGTAAAAAACGGAGAAAATCAGGAAAGTTGTTGTTACACGACTTTCATGCATAGAAGTACTCTTATTTACATAAGTTGTTGTGTAGCACATGAACAACATTTGCCTCACTTTTTCCTGGTTTTTCTCAACTACTTTCTTTGGTATATGTTGTAACCAAAAAATAATGTCTCGTCGTCTAGATTTTTTTTTGGAGGGGAGAGCAGAGTAAGGAAAATTGTGAAGGGAAAGTAGCATTAAACGTGAAGGCCGACAATGAGAGGATTTCTAGTGGAGACGAATCCAGAAAAGTAAAGAAATGGTAACAAGATATTCTGCATTTACACAACGTTCTCGACACACTTGTGGATTTATTTTTATCTCTTTTGTTTCAACGTGTTTTCTCTCTCCTTCCACATTGTCGTGCTACGAGGACCCGTTGTCTGTCCTTTTACTCCCAAAAAAAGAGAAAGAATTGGAGTGAAGAAAGTTGGTTGTGTTGCAATAAGTTTGTTTCCTCGTTTTCCTTCTTCTTTCGAGAAAGTGGAGAAAGCATATGAAGAAATGATGCTGAGATATAGCTCATTTCTGGGGATGTCTTGTGGGAGCACTAAGTTTAAAGGGAAAGTGAAGGGCCGATGAGAACAGCTGATAATAGCAAGTCGCAACAATAAAATCCCTTCCCATTTCATTACTCATGCATGAGAAACCTCCAAGGGGGAGAGAACGAGAGAACAGGAATGAAATTAAACTATGGCGTGCATACATTACAGAGTCACAAACGAAACAGTAGAGATGCAGAGAAAAAAAGATGAATATCTTTTGTTTACGAAAAAAGTTTTTCTGTTTTTCTTGAAAGTTTCATGGACATTTTAAAAAAATTCATACGGCTTTACATTTATCCCACATTCTGCCTTCTCGTTTTTTTCTGAGTGTCGTGACGTTTTGTTATAGCTGACGACAAGGAAGACAGGAGGATGACACGATTTGCATGTTGAGAGCGCACTTTTTCGAAGCATCACTTTATTTAGGGATTTCCTCTGCTTTCTCCAATACCCAAAGTCAACCTGGAGAAGGAGAAGTTTGTAACCTCGTCGCGAATATTATGGTAATGCTTACCGTTATGTATGAGCTTTTGTCACACATGTCTGACCAACGTCACTCGAAAAGAGAGAATCATGTAAAACAATGTCAAAAAGATAATGTGATTATCATCATTACATTCTTATTGTCCCCAGTCGACTTTCGATGAGCTAGTGGAAATTGTGAGGATTTGCCTTCGGTGTTCATAACTGGTCGACGAGATTTTTATATTGCCGTCAAGATGGTAATATTTGGTGACCGTGTGAGAGACCGGTGTGAGCACTCGAAGGAATGGAAGACACGAATAAAAAATTGATGACAATGTGGACGTGTCAACGAAATCGTTCCAATCTGGTGATCGCCATGTTTGCCCTCAAGCCACCCACGCCCCATCATCACTTGCTGCACCGGAAACCGCCGGATGAGAACTCAGTCTGTTCCTTGGTTGACATGGAGTCAGAGAATCTGATTGTGAGGATGATGAGGAGGAAAACTGGTTACCATGACGATCACCATCCGTTCCTCTCACCTTACTAGGAACAGTGTGTGTAGCAGAAAAAAAAACAGATCATTGTCTCTCCTATTATTCGTGCCAAAGAGAGGAGACATGAATTTGGTTTTAGGATTGCAAGAGTTGATGATGCGGAAAAGAGAAAACTGGTGTACAACTTTCTTCCAAGTATTTAGTGAGACACAGAGGTGGAAGGATTAGAGTGTATTTTATTTTTTAACAATAAGCTTGTTCTTCGTCAACTTTGTATTCCGAAAAGGAGTTGTCCACTTGAATTCCGGCCTCAACATGTTTGCCATGACGGACTACTTCGGGGAGGTGATGGGGATGACCCGTTATCCCGTGTATGTCTCCACTCTTTTATATCTCTTATTTCTCTCATTTTATATTGTTCTCAAGCAGTGCATCATTGTCATAAAGTCGAAAAACGTCACGCGGCATTATATCAACGCTTCTGCTGCATTTGAAATTAAGTTTTGTTTCGTTTTTTTAAAAATCTACTCGTGGAAACTTGCGTTACCCCGTTTTTTCTGCTTTCATAAAATATCATATGCTACTTATACGACTGATTATATTCGAAAGAATATAAAATTGAATACACAAAACTAAAAACTCAAACTTAACTATGTTTGTACTCAATGAACTTCATGGTTCTCACGACGCCATTGGAGTGAGCCTAACCAAAATATTGACCAGCAAAAGTGAGTTTGTGCCTCGTGTTATACGTGTAGCTCACTTTCAAAAGCGGAGAGTGGTCTGAAATAGGATTTCCGCGGATATCCTCCTCCCAACGACACCGCTTTGACGTCAAGGTATATAAAGGAAGAGCGTTGGCAAAGCATAATGCAGAGAGTATGATCATAACGTCTATTATTATTATTATTATTATTATGGAGGATGAAACGGTGCATGGAAAATGAGGGAGTTGGTGGGAGACCACGTCAGAGATGCCGCATATTATACGAAACTTCTCAACTCGCTCTTCCATGCTCTGTATGCAAAGAAGCTCTTCGGAAAGATTTTTGTTTGTTCCTCGCTTTCTCTTTGATGTCATGCAATGCCGAGGAAAGGAAGCAAACCAAAGTGTTGTGTTTGTCTTTCTTTCTCGACTTTCTCTTGCGTGCCTCATTGTTGGGAAACTAAATGGGGCCTAAACTGCTCAATACTGTTTCGCGCAAATGATGATGGTGGGGTGTGCGATGCCAACGTGAGAGAGAGATGCTACATTATGATAGAACGGTCATAAAACTTTCTCACAGCTTTCAGCTCTCACAGAAAGAATGTTGGCGTTGATAGCAACTCTATGCCTTTCTCTCGATGTATGCTCTTCAATAAATCAAAGAAATTGCCAACAAAAAAAGGAACACTGAAACCACTTTCTCTCATCTTTTGCCGCTGCTGCACTTTGCACTTGTTACCCAAACACTTGCCTCACGTCCTTCGACAAAACTTTGTTGCAATACACAGATACACAGTTTATTTTTTCCGTTCTACTGTTTTACATAATAATATCGAGATAATGTAAATATCACTTTAGGCCTTTCATTTCGATACAGCTAAAAAAAAGTACTTTCACAAATTTTTGCGGCAGGAATTTTCTTTTTACACAAGTTCAATATTCCTCTTTCAACATTTAACTGAGCATTTTCGCTCAAACTTTAAAATGAGGGTACTTTTTACGTGAAAAATTTATCGGGGCTTTTTATATTGGCTGAAGGAATTAGAACTTGTTTGCAGGAAAAAAGAAAATAGCGATGAGTTTCCCTTGTACGTTAAATTACGATGATAATTTATTAATAGTTGTGTTAAGAGAGAGGAAAACGAGTAAAGAAAAACCGCATTATTTGAGGTTTTTCAGCTTATAAATATTCTCAACCACAAAGTTTTTAAAAGAAAGTCATGGACGAGAATTGTGGAACAGGAGAAAGTCTAAGATTAAAAAAAGTTTACTCACTTTCCGGATATGTAGACGGGGTTTGTGTAATGAGTAAAATCGACTAAATACAACATGTTACGAGAAAGTCGTCCTTCCGACCGAAAGTGTGGCTGGAGGCAAAAAAAATGTGAAGATAAATTGGATTCTCTGTGAGCAACTTATCTAGCTTGCAAATACCGGGAGAGAAAGTCAGTTCTTCCAGTTCGTAACAAGCCACAATTTTCCGCTGTTGTGAACGTTTCTCAATTTAAAAAAAAAGTGGGCCAATGAAAAAAGGTGGAGGCATTTCACTCCTCGAATCGAAGATGGGAGACGAAAAATTTTTGAGGAAACTCCCAAATTTGATTCTCCCACATAGTTTCCTCCAATAACACACGGTAGACTTGTTTTCGCTCTTATTCCTTATTAACAACTTTCCCTTCAGAGGTACTCATTGAGCTTTCACTCAAGCTGAGAGTGAGAGAGTAAGAAACTCGATTTGTAGATCAGGTGTTTTCTATTCTTTTAAAAAAACGTACCACTTCTCCGGATAACGCTTAGGAGAAAGATATCCGCTTATTTTTCCTCTTTGATCGGTTTCTCTTCTCATTTATTATTTCTCGCATTGCATCACAGTAGAGATGGAGGCTGTGTCGGAGAATTTCTGACGACAGAAAGATACAGCGAGAAGACGAGATCGACGTTGTTTTCACTTTCCTTGACATCTGATGAAACCGAGGATTGCGAAAGTGAGCACCATCTCCTCTTTCTCCGTATGCGAAAAGCAAATCAAGGAAATAAGATAGAACGGGGATGAAAGTGACGTTGACTTTTTGTGTAACTATCACAGACTGAGAGAAGCTCGCATTTTATCAACTTTTTAGACTCCACTCCATCGGTGGCTCTTACTCATTCCAGACTCCAAGAGTTGGAACTGTGTTTGCTTTCACTTGAGACTCGCATTGCCTCATCCCTTTTTACTTTTCCTCTGAGAGTTTCGTCAGGCACTTGGGAACCAAGATAGAGTTCGTGTTTCTACATTTTTCTCTACATCTCTTATGCAAGAGAGATGGAGACTGTAGAAATACAGATGCGTGACGTCGGAGAATCATGTTGTTGGAGAATTGGCAAAATCTTTTTTCGCAGATCCGAAAAAAATGCCCGTTCTCAACTGTTGTGTAGTTTGTGCAATTTTCCTTCCGGAAACTAGTTCCCAAAATACAAACGTTGTGGAGGACGGCCTCTAGTTCCACAGTTTGGAAACAGCACCGGTTCTCCGAGGGAGAGAAAGTTATTTGGCAAACTCGCCGGCAGGGAGCACTCTCTGTTCTCTTGTGACCAAAACCTGGGTTCCTTTGACTCAATAAATGCTCCACAAATTTCTCCGTCTCGAGGCAAACTTTACCTTTTTTTTATTACGTTTCACAGTAAAACCTATATTGACAGTAGCTCCTGCTACTTCTCGTCACCGGCTGTATGATTTAAGACAGGAAGGAAAATCGGGAAAACATTTTCCTTTTGGCAGAGCACACAGCACAACAGACTGGCATCGCAGGTGCTGTGCATACACATGAAAATGTGAGTGCAGAACTCGTCGTTCTCCTTGTCAGATTGTGATATTGACCTGAACATCATCACAACAGGTATTGCATATTTATCCGCATTTTTCCATCGTCAGCAAAAGCGAATTCGAGCTTCTGTCATTTTCGTAAAACTTTTTAGTGAAACACTGGACGATATTCAGTGAGATGGAGAGCGCACGTCAGCAACGTCTGCATTTCGTGGAGGGTACACAGAGAAAATTTGCAAGCTCGACAAATTCTTGTGAAGAGCCTCTCTGTTTTTCATGTTCAGTTTTGAATTGATTTCAATCTCTTTATTTCTCTGCAGCAAAAGGAATTGTTGAGAAGCCAGGCATACGCTCTGAATGGAAAACAAGAAGAGAGGATTTCTGCAGTAGAAAAAAAAACTCGCATAATTTTATCCCGATGAGACGGAACTTTTGTCGGAGTGAACAAAACTCCCGCTAGACGACTCGCTCTGCTTTCTCCAAATTCAAAAGCGTCGACTGCTCTCCAACTGAGGATGATGGGAAAGCATTGGCGATCAACGGGATTAGAAACGCCTATGAAAACCTGTCTCAGAGTAAAGTGCAAAGGAGAAAGAAATTGTGTGTCGTCGTCATTTTGTCAAATCCCTTCGTCATATTTGTATTGTTGAAAAGTGGGCGTCTTCTCGAGTTGATTCTCAGAAAGGCTTTTTCTTCTGAAAGAGTGAAGCAGAGGGAAAATGGTGAGCTACTTTCACTCCGAAGAAAGTAGAATAGGAGAGCAAAGCCTTACATGGATTTCCCCTTTTTCCTATTGATATGTCATATTTTATGTATTTTGCTCATCTCATGTCGTCTCGTGAGTCAAGCATATTCCAAAGTGAAGTATGCTCTGTGCTGAGGACTCCGCTTCGAATTGACACTTTTCATATTGAATCCCATTTATTTTCACTCACTTTCCCCACAAGAGAGAGAAATCAGTTTTCCCTCTTATTCTTCTCTGATCTCAAACTCGTTGTCGTCATCCCAGCTATACATTGCCATTTTTTCTACTTTCTCTCTCTCTGAACTCTCAACAAACTGAGGATGTCGACACATTCTTCGTGTGAGGGAGTGCCGCCCTTTATTGTCAATCTAATAACCCTTTTCTCCAGGAGAAAGGGACAAAACCCTCATTTCGCTGAGGTACACAGAGAGAAAGTTTGTGTAATGGGAGCTCTTGTTGGAGAGTGTAAGTATTTAAATAAGAAAGGATTTTCCCCACTTTTAATGATGTCGAGTGAGAAAAGTTGTTTGAAATTCCATTTTTTTCTCCCAGTGAAGAAAGTTGAGAGAAACTCATTTTTAAATGCTCATTACTTTTTTTGAGTGTAGAGCTTTTGGTTACACAATGCTGAGATAATAAAGTGGGCATATCTTTGTTAGTCAAAGATATACTTACGGAGAGACGCGAGCCAGGTGAAATAAAAAACCTGGGCAATCTGCTTACTACTAGTGCACACTTCATATTCCCGGTTTCTCCTTTCTCCAATGCAGAAAGATGTGTGGGGAGATGGGCGTATAAGGAAATTGGCGCTGAGCTTGTGAAGATATGGATCTACAACCTCCGTCCTTCTTCACGTTAAGAATAAGGAGTCAAGAGACGCATAGAATGTGTACGACTTCAGAGGATCTCAACAAGAGGGACAGTTGGCAAGGAGCAACGAGAGGGAGTTAGAGTAGAGAAATGGAGGGCTCCACCATTGGAATTCTAAGGAGCGAGATTATACTTTCTCCAACAAATGTTCTCCATCCACATAAAACACGCTACGTCGAGCTGGTTGGCACACATACGTACAAACAATTGGGAAACAGAGTGGTTTACATTCATTCCCATTACTGTTCTCAGAGAGAGAGAACAATACGAGTTTTTATAGTAATTGAGGATCGCCTTTTTTTTCTCCGAGCTGCTCACATACTCGCGCAATAATGCTCTTATTCTACCGCACATCGTCCATTCCCAAAGATGCTTTTGGGTGGCCCATTTTCCGAAACTGTAAAAGCGAGTTGAGCGTTGTGGATTGGAATGGAGGATTTGCACAAAGATTGCATATGATTATCCTCCACTGCTCCACTGCTGGAAAGGCTCCATCCAAAAATGGTATTCTTTTCTCAAGCAACACGTACACTTGGGAACGGGAGTGTGTTTGCGACAAATATGCAGAAATGAGAACGGATCCATACGACGGTCACGAAGAAAGAAAATCGGTGGAAAAAAAGTGTTCCAAATTTCCTTTCTCATTTCATCTTCCTCCTTAAAGAGAAGCGGTGGTGATGGTTGTGGGACATTGGGAAATTGTACGGTTGCAGCGTTGGAGGAAATGTTCGGCTTTCTTGTTTCGCTCATTACTTGTTGACAACGGTTTGACACTCGAATGACGGGGAAAACTCTCTCCTTCCCAATTCCAATTGAATTTATTTCGATGGGCTGACAGATGACGAGAGAAAAGATGGAAAAACTATGTGTGTCCTTCTCGTTGTCCCCTACTTTTCCCTTTTCACTCGTTGGTGACACACTTAAAACACCAATTTCAGCATCCCATCACATTCTCCTTCTCAACTCAAACTTGTTCTTTTTTTTCGACAAGAGAAAGTGACGGGGAATGTGGAAAGCACTATTTTTTTTAAGGATTTGGCGGTGAAATGTCGATGGCCACTACTCAAGTGGCGAGAAAAAAAGACATAAAACTGTAGATATTCTTTATTCATGATGGCAATCATGCGGTGGTTTATGACGCGTGAAGATTGCAAAGGAAAACTTGCTTCTTCTCAAAAATGTGAGAAAAAAAGGAAAAGTTTTAGAGAAATCTCTCAGTCAGTTGGCACAATAAAATAATCATGAAAATGTTTGTGGCAAGTAGAGATTCCTCTTCCATTCCTCTCCTACTCAATTGGGTATCATAGATTATGGATTTTCTATATAAACATAACCTCCAACCAAAGTGATATGAGTTTGAGAATGAAAATTGAAATCGGGAAAGAACTTTGCATTTCTTCGGCTCATTTTGCAAACTGCAAAAAAAAAAACGAGCAGCTTGCGCCCAGAGGCACACACTGCTCTCCAAATGTCCTTTTAAAGTTATTGTTCCATTTCTTTCAAACACAATCTCGATGACTAACGCATGTTGAATGTGTGCGGACTGACGTAGTGCTTGTGGGTAGATGGCTTTTGTTGACTTTACAAACAGCAACTGGCTCAACTTTCATTCCCACAATAATGCTATATCTCCTGTATGTGCATAATGGTTTGCAAGATTTGTTTTTCTTGCTGCCTCCACGAACCATGAAAGAGAGGGAACGACATTTGGTTTTTCTAAGGGCAAACTTGGAGCAACATGGGTCGTCTCTTGAACGTCAAATTTTTCTTCCTCCTTTCTCATCACCATCAATATCATCACGAGAAGCTGATGATCACTTGTGTACACAATCTGATGATATATGTTGGCAAGCATGTAACCATCCGTCGGAAGCCATATATAATTACGGAGCTCCGCTCTGTTTGTTTGTGAATTGGGCTTATTCTCTCCTCCGAAATCTTTTTCTCAGTTCGATTTCGTGTCCGAGTGTGTTAATTTGTGGAGGATTGTGGTGGTGGGAGCACGCAAAAAATACACCGATTTTCTTCCTCTTCTCACGTTTCCCTGAGAGAAACTCGTGTTTGAGGTTGTGCCCTTTGGAATCAATTGAGTTAGCTCTGATGAGTCTCAATTTGCGAGAGACAGAGAAAAGGGACAGAGAGGAAGCGGAGGAAATCTAGTTTCGGTTTTATCCTCCTCATTTCGCTCTCTCCACTTTGTTGTGTGTGTGGAGAGGAGAGTCGACAAGAATACAAGATGAGAAGGTCATTACAAGGCTCGTCTCTCTTCCCAGATTATTATCCTTGGAGAGGTGCGGACGTGTATCATCCATGACCTCACATGAAGGCGACGAGGCTGAGTTCCATTTTTTTTGTACAAAATCTCGTCAGTCTGTTTCTGTTTTGCACAGGGCAATCTCTGCGAGAGTACATCGTGGTCAGCCTAATTTCCCTCTGGGAAAAGTGACGAAGGAGTCGCCGGAAGTGGTGACGTCAGCATGATTTGCACTTTTCCGCAACCATTCCTTTCTTTTGCGAGTGAGTTTATCCCTTCACTTTATGGACAAGGGAATTGAAAAAAAATCTCCAGCTCCGATTTATTGATGCGACAATAAACACGGAATGTGCAGTGATGCGTTGGACGCAACTCTTTGCAAATACTGAGAGTGTTGTGCTCGAACCTCATTGCTCTAAAAAACACACACGTCTTCTCCGGAGGGAATGTCACACACGATATGATTCCCAACTCAAGATCACTGACCATACCATCCGGAACTACCGGTTTTGTCGTAAATGCGACGCGGACCGTTCGTCGACTCGGTGTCCCATTTTCGTTGACTATTATTGACTACACATCATCCTGATGTGGACTCGTGTCCCACTCTCTCCGAGTATAATGGAGTTCTCTGTGTCGTCTTAATGTTGTGTGCAATTGTGGACGCAGTCTGTGCGAGAGAGAAAGATGGTCGTTTTTCTCCTTTTTTATATCTCCTCTCTCTCTCTTTCTAGTATCGTGAAGAGAGAGGGAAAATAATGGAGGACATGACGTGGGAAATGGTCATCAAGGGAGTGAGCAAAGAATGCGGGCTCATGTCCATATGCTTGCCACAATAAGCTTGCTCATTCTTTATCGTGTGTTGCGAAAAGAGAGAATTTGTGAGTCGTTGTTTTCCTCAATAGCCATTGTCCATGAGTGGTGATATTGCCGGGAGCAACTGCAGACGATGATGATGCCATTGCCATCAGCATAAAGTACACACGTGGTTGCGACGTCCTTTATGGAGCTCGTATTGTCCGAGACTCTTTCTCCTAAGTCTGTCTCTAATGAACTTTAAGTGGGCCAAGAGGAAAGGAATGAGGACTGTCCATCGTTAGATTATGTGTCCTCGTTAGCCTCTCTTTTACTTTCTTCCCGGTTTTGTTGTGTTGTGTGAGAAAATGCACTTTCTCACCAGACGATGACATCAAAGCGATGTGAGCAACTCCTCCTCCGGTGACTTGTGTGTAACAAAGAATGGTATTGACGAGCAGTTGAGGGGGTGGCTCGCAGCAGCCCACGGAAAACAGGATAGAGTAATGGCCGGTGTGATTCTTGCTGGCTCTTTGTTTTCCGAGGATCCTGAATGGCACTACAGAATGATCTGGCAAGTTGTCTTTTTTTTCTCCGTCTCAATAATGTTAACGTGTGGAATATCTGAGCCGACAAAGTTGACCTGTCTTTGTCACAACGCAAATGCTCAATCTATGTTAAACCAAAAAGAGGAATGCGTTTTCACCCAAGTATTAAAAGCTTGCTTTAGTTTATTGATTAAAAAACTAACCTTATCGACATTGTGTACTTTTACAATAAAACAAAACAGGAAAAAAATCCTGCCATAATATTTTCCCCGTGGTGTAATAATGTAATGAAGACCGAATGAAACTTTCTCTTACACAATGTAGTGTCCATATTCTCTTTGAGTGGAATGAAAGGTCATTCCAACAATTTCTCACTTAACGTGCTCCACGTCGAAAGGGTTGTATCGCTGTCGTCATTACAGATTGTATTAATAAGTTGTTACGAAAGACTTCATTTCAAAAGTCAGAGTATCGAGGCAACGTAGGACGGCAGTGGAGAAAGGATAGTATGGAGAAAGTATGTAGAAAATATAGAAGCGGTTGGGCAGAAAAAATATGTGCCACACTGATGCGCACATTGAAGAGAAGCGGAGATGAAAAAAGAAAGTAAATGACCGCTTTTTCTCCTCCACAGGCCACGAGCATATAAAGCATATAGACAACCATCTTCTTTTTAACTATCTTTCAACGAGAGAGCGTAAAAGAAAAATATGTCGGTCAATTTTCAAGCCGAGAGTTTAATAATGAAGTAGGATGAAAAAAGTTGAAGTAATAATATCAGACACAAACACATGCGGAATGAAAATAAGTTTACACAAAACTCGTGAAAAACACATTGGACACTCGTGCTGCTTTCTCTTTGTGTTTTATTTCGGTGGTGGAAAGGGATTTGAAATTTTTTTGTGAAGGATTATTTTCTTTTACTTTTTATAACCGGCAATAATGCCATTATTGGTTGTCACAAGAATCCCTCTCTCTCTCTTTTGTGTATTTGAGAGAAAGCAAGGAGAAAACTTTTTTTTGGCACAGCCGCTCAACAAGAGTGAGATAGAGATGAATATAATAAAGTTAGTTTCTCGAAAGAAAGAGCGAAAAAAAGGGAAGACAACAAAGTTTTTCTGAGACAAATAAGTCGTATATTGGTTTAAAGTCGTTTTGTGTGAAAGCCCTCTACTTGTTACTCTCTCATCCTAATTTATTCCGCTAACATTATATATCTCATAAAAGAAAACTTTCGTCGACCGGGACTGAGAGTGTATACATGTACGTTTTTTTCACATAGATGTGTCTTTGTGGAGTTCACTTTCTCTTTTCTCTGTCTATACATATTTATAGATGTCCATGTGTGTAAATCAAAGGATAATCTTGCCTTTCTTTGTGAGCTGGCCACTCAGTGAACATGTTGAGAGAGGCTCATCTGCACTGTTTCCTCCCTGTTTTTCACTTAAGACCCCACACACTGAGACACAGATGGTGGGAATAAAAGTGAAAAGAGCTATGCGCCTCTCATATTTCATTCGTCCTTTTAAATCATCAAGTCAGTCCCGACTTCCCCATTTTTCTCCCGACATCGGGGGAGCACGGGAAAGGGGAACACATGTGGAAAAAAATTCTCGGGGTGAATGGACCACGTCGTGTTGCTTCCTTGAGGAGCACAAAATATTATGTGTGTTGAATGGAAGATAGTGATTATATTTGATGCGATGCATACCAAACAGACGTGGAGAGAACATTGACTGGAGAAAATCTCTCGTTTTTCCTCCTGTCAGACACTCCCAAAGAAGAAGATGGACGAAGAGAAAACGTGGATTTGAATTATGTTTTTTTCTCTTTCTTTTCTCTACCAATCGGCTTCATGTGTTTTGCCAAGAAACTCGGTTGCATACAAGATGTGTTCGCTTGTTGCATTTTTCCCTTTCACCGGTGCGCCGATGTCGAGTTCACTTCTTATTTCGTTGATTTATCTTCCTGTCCACGAAGACGGACAGTTTCATAACTCTTTCTTCTCAAAGCAAGAGAGACCTTTTTCTCTCTCTCAAAATCATTCCAGTTTGTGGGCATCAATGTTGGTAAAAAAAAGAAAGTCTGCAGGGACGAGCGTATCGAAGAAATCTTTCTTTTCTCTAAATCATGAATCCTTTGTTCCCTTGAGTAGAAGACAGAGGTATCAGAGCAATAATAATATCAAAGTGGAGCAAAACTTTTTTCGTTTTAAACGTAACCCATTTTTTTTTACAAATCTGACTCCCTTCACACTCTCAGTTTTGACGTTTGCATATCTTGTCGAAAAGAAAAAAACTCTTCCAGCAAACAATCCGAGAAAAGACGAAGTACAACTTTCTCATTCTCCCTCCGATTAGATGGGCATGTTTAAACAAACAAATATATCAAAAATACGCAGTCAAGTTGCTTTGTTTATTTGACTTTCTTATTTTTTGGCCTGCACACAACAGTTGTTGCTTAGTGAGCCTCGACGTAGAGTCGCATAGCGAAGCATGATGTTATCTCTCTGCAAAAAAAATGACGACGTAACATTGTCGAAGTATGCTCCCAACCGTACATACATACTCAGACAATATCCCATTTTGTGCTGCACATCCCAACTAGTAATACAGCTCAATAAATTTTCCATTCAATGTCTCTAATGCATACATACATTCCATGTGTACATATGAGTCATTTTTGTATTTCTCTCCGGCTGAATGCCGCCCTTTCTCTCATGGAAATGCAAGTGTCGCATTGCATGACGATACACAGTAGAACACGCGTACATCTGGGAATAGAAAAGAATGGGGTACACTCGTTGTCGGCGTATTTGACGTCGATATTTCCGATTCCCGACCAACAACCAGGCTTTTATTGGTTTCCACGAAGGGGACAAGGAAATGTGCGTGTTTTCCTCGCTGCGTCGGTGTTGCGTGCTCATGACTCTTCTTCCTTGTGCTGACAATGCTTTGTCTTCCAAAAAAAACCGGAGCGAACAACGAGCTCGTTCTGTGTTCATTCCGTTTTTGCGACAACAATACGATATCGACATGTTCCAAAGAGACTTTTTTTTACGAGAGAAAGCAAAAACATGAAGAACTCGACGTCTTCAAGTTTGTCGATTAGATTTCGTGTTATCAAAGAACGACATCGGGTTCGACCAGCTACGGCTCAATCATTCACTGCCAACTTGTTTTCCACTCTTATCTTCTGATTGTCATCATCACAATCTCGTAAACATTTATGGTCTCACTGACTTCCGAGAGAGAGGACAACTTCGTACAAAAATTTCCACTCCTTTGTGTCCACTTTTTTGGGGGAAAGAAATAAAAGTTTGTTCTAATTTTTTCACGACTTTCTTTACAACTCACTCATCATTACCAGCTTATTAGCCTCCGCGATTTTCCAAAGAGAGACTACCACCTTTCCGGCACACTTTCCCTTTCTTCAAAGACAGAGGAGAGGGAAGAGGAGTGACGAAACTTTCATTTACCTCATGCAGCTCGGTTCCCACGGTGAGAGAAAGACTTTTGCAAAACCAAGACCCTAGAAACTTTTCAATACCTGGACGTGCTTCTCTTTAAAAACAATTTCATCCATTTCTCCAAAATGCATATGATGACGAGGTAAAAAGAAGGACAAGTTGTTGTGTCTCCACCTTCTTCTCCCGGAGAGAATTGTCTCTCTCTCGCCGTTCTCCGTGAGACTTGCTGGTTGGAGAGAGGAACTCCTTTCGCAACCGTTTCCAATTACATTTAGATAGATGCATGAACGTTTTCTTCTGAGGAACGCCAGCCTGGAGGAGAAACTTTGTGTTTTATTGCTTTTCCTTCTCTCAACAAAAAGAATGGTAAGAGTACACGAGACATTCGAGAAATAAGGATGATGGTGGTGGTGCGATGTTTTCCACCCTTTTTTTCTTGGCTACTTGCCTCATCTCGATTCGAATGGGATAAGAGAGAGACAACTGGAAAAAACCAGGGCAGCCGAAGCTTACTCCTCTCCTTGAGACGGAGAGGACAATGATTATTTCGAAGGAAATACCATGAGTCGTAAAAGTGTTATAATATGCGGAGAAAATCCTTGTTTTTTTTCGGAGACAACCAAGTCGACCCAGAACGAGAAGGAAAAGTGTCGAGACGTAGACTCCAGACATGATTTTTTTTTCGCCACCTAACTTTTACACGCAGATCACTCCTCCAGTGACTGGCTCATTGAAATGGTGACGTTTTTTTTCGTTAGACAATATGGTTGCCGCATGATATCCACTGATATGGGTTCAGTGTCACAAAAGTCTTTTTGCTTGTGGTCACTTCATCCTCCGCCAACTTCACTAGTGACCATTCAAAGGGTTCCTTCCCGCAGAAAAATGTCTCTTGTCCATGCTATACGCATATTAATTTCTTTAGCTGGAGACAAGTCATGTTTCTTACAAAACAATAGACTTTATAATATACATTTATTTACATAGAATGCTGACTAAGGAGATCTCCATGTGTTCTTTTAACCATTTTTATCGTTTCCACTGCATCGGTTTTTTTAAAGTCAGGGGTAATTAAAGGCAGGCTCTTTATTGCTTGTTTCCCCGAAAGACGAAAGGAATGGAGACGACACGATGTGAATAGTATTTGAAATAAATTTGTGGGTGCTGTCATTTGTAGGACTGTCGAGCTCTTTATTTACAGCAATGACCTGATGATTTATATAATATTTGACTCGTACCTATTGATGAAATTGAAATAAATTGTTAATTTCGAATTTTTAGCAAGTTCTTAATATATTGGAAGCTCAATGACTAATCATATTATACACAAAAGCTGGGTCATACTGCCAGTCCCAAAATAAACCGATTGCGAGGAATAATACAGTCTCTTCTCGTCCTTTAACCAAATTTGGTATCACAGGGAGAAAGCGAGTCCTCTGAAGAACAAACCCCATTATGCATGCCATAAAAATATCTGTATTTATGGGGAATTTAAGCACTCCGAGACCCGCTTCCGCACCGGGTTTTGATACGCAAAAAATGGAGAAAGTCACAGTCTCTAACTTTCTCTCTCCTCTTCCGAGCATGTCTTCGTGTACATCTCTGTTTCCTCTCCTTTTTTTCGTAATAATCCATTAAAATATGCATGAACTCTTCTGAAAAAAAGGAGCAAAGTTCCGACAACATAATGCATCAATAGACAAAGTCTCTCTTTGTGTGTAAACACACTCCACTCTAAGACACGTCGTATAACTAGCTTTCTTCTTGTTCTCAAAGAAATGTTGAAAATTCTCTGTTTTTTTCAACAAGAGTACATATCAAGCTTAACTAGGCAAAGAGAACGAGATGAACTTTTTCTATCGTCTTTTTTATCTTGTTTGTCAGTTGTCTTTTCAAAATATACTTCTCATCCAGCAAAATCCCGTTACTTTTTTTTGCAAAAAAAAACGTATGCGACGACGAAATGAATGTTGTTTCGTGCTTATTGTTTTTTTTCTTCAGTTTTACTTCCCTTTATTCTCGCTGCGTCGACTGACAGTCAGAATGAGAATGAGTTGACGATAAAAATTCATAATAACAATGAAGGCAGTGAGCGCACTCGTGGCAGTCATAATAATAACAGTAAATAGAATAGAGAGGACGTTTTTCCAGCGATCCCAACACGGAGGAGGGAGGGAAAGTGGGAAACGAAGTCAAAAGCGAAATGGGAAATGGAACGGAACGGGATGACGATGACGTTCACCATATTTATGTATGCTGCTTTCTCTCTTCCTTCTTTCACTCTTAATTCAAACTGTTGCGATAAGAAAAAAAAAAGTTTTTTCTGCGACTTTCTTTTCCCCCAAAATTTTGTGGTAATTCCATTTTGTCTCAAAGGATAAAGAAAGCGTATAACTTATGCAAGGATCACATCAGCCATCAGTTAAGTTTTGTAGACTTTCCTTTTTTTGAGTTGTTTTCATTGTTAGGGGAATTAGAGAATCAATAAATAGCTTTTTCTTTGACGACTTGTTTCAATGACTTTTCAATGTATAAATAAAACATCCGCTCAATTTTCTCTCATTTTTAGTGAAAAAATATAAGCAAAACTTGAAGTACACACGTGGAAGTGAACACACATCTTGTTTGGAAATTCTTACAAAAGGAAAACTTTCTCTCTTGTTGACGTCTCTCTCCGGCTCTCTGCATGAGCTATGTTGTATGCCAAAAAAAGTAGCTGAAATAAGCTTTAAAAAGTCTACAAAAGGGGAGTAAAAGCTTTAAAAAAAGTTTCCTTCTACTTCATTTCAGCGAAAACAGCTATACGCTTCACTAGCACATACTCGAGTAATAAAGAAAAATACAAGGGAGTGGAGACAGAAGGAAAATATTTTTTTTGAAGGCATTCCACCAATTCTCTTTTTCCATCTGCATTGAATTACAGTTTTTTTTTTCACTCTGCCCATCCTGAAGATATTGTGTTGTATTGAGCATTCTCTTTCTTGGTAGTCTGCCACGCCACATATTATCTCGGGCTCGAAAAAAGGTTTTTTTCCTTGCTTCACACAATCAGGCAATAATGTGATGTAGAGGTGAGCAATTGTTTATTATTTTAAGTCACATTTGCTTTCCCACCGGAATTCTAGTATGAATCGCAACAATTTGTTTGAACTAGTAAGCTCAAAATTTGTCGGACATTTGGCAACGTCACATCAAAAGCTGACTCAAGATTCGCTAACAACACTTCATTTTTTGTGCGGTGTTGTTTTGCGAGAGCGTTTTCTCACCTCTGAAGTTGTGGACGTCACCCGTTGTAAAAATAGAAGAGCAGACTACTCCAATGTAGACACACAATATTATGATCTGGTCAATCCTTTTCTTAGCCTTGTGGTTTATGCATGTGTACATATAAAGCCACTTTGTACACCACTTTCACCAAGTTCCCTCCTTCTCTCCCTTGTGGTACGCGTACACTCCCCAGAATAAAAACTTCCTTTCTCATGTCTCCTGTGTCCGCATTTGACTCTTTTCTTTCTCTCTCGTTCAATTTCTCTATAAAAAATTACTCACTTCAACTGCGAAAAGCGAGTAGTTGTTCATGTTTCATTCTTTTTATTTTTGCCTGCTCAAAAAAGAAATCGTGAGTGCTATATGCGCCGTTTATGCGTCAAGTTTTTTTTTTCTCGGCACTTTCTCCGAAAGAAATGGATACTGTTCTTGGTACCACAGTGGTTGTCTTTGTACACTGTCGTATTGACGATGTGTTCTGGCATTTCGAGCAGAGATCTACATGTGGAGAGCCTACTTTTATTTATAAATTTCGATGGGCCCCAAATCACATGTGAAAGTGTACAACTAATACATCAAAGAGCAGAGGAATTCTACTCAGAGAAAAAAAATTGTATCGTGATTGCCTTCGTGTCCTCCGCACGCAAATCAATTACGTATTTGTAGACAATAATCGTTTCCCCACAAAATACCGCTTGCGCCAATCTTTTGTTATCGGCTAATAATACGACATCAAACGTTGCGCTATGAAAAATGTTTCAAACTTGAGTGTAAAATGAAAGTTCGAAGAAAGTGACCACGCAATGCTGTCACTACGCTAGCGTAATATTTGACTCGGAGGGAATGAGGCTACAGTCGCCCATTTTCCAAAGCTGTAGGTACTCTTACAAATCTCACTGTCCCTCCGTCTGTCTCAACTTGAGAACGAACTAAAAAACTCAACTTAAATTTCTCGGTTGCGCCAGTTCGTAATATTGTTCAAGTTTTTCATTTGGACTCACTCAAAAGGCATTGGGACTCACTATTGTATATTGGTGAAAGGGAACTTTCCTTCGGTACAAAACTCACGAAACAAGCTGCATTTCAAATACGTATTTGGATATCTGTAAATACGTCCTTTTTCTGCGTTGAGAGAGTGGGACATGCTGTTGCGTCGTTGAAAAAAATGTGCCACCACTGCAATGCACATACACGCACCCGAACACACTGTTTCCCCATTGTGGAATCCAAACGAAGCCCGAGTCCAGGGCACAAAGTGGACTCACCTTTTTTCTCTCTGATTGAGTATGTCCACCGTTTTAAAGCGGTGTATAATTTCTTTTGGCCTTGTTCCCCTCTCTCTCTGCGACTCCGTGTCGTTTTGTTGCTGCCCCGAGTGTGACGAAGAGTAGAGAGAAAGCTTGTATTAAAATGGGAGCCGTGTGTGCTTTCATTTTTTTTTGTAATGCTCCACTCATATTTTGTAATAAAAAGGTAATGTGGACACAGAGAGTGAAATTGTAGGTTCCTGTTGCTGTGTGCCGTTCAATTACTCACAATGCACGGTTGAGCACACAGAGTGAAAGAGGAAAGTGTGCTGGCTACTAATAGCCGCAGATTATATAATGTCGTGTGAAATGGAAGACGTAAAAAGATACGTGGACTGCAGAGCATTTGTACTCTACATTTTTACGAGAGCCTCACCACCAACTTTCTCCACGTCAACTTCGTTCGAAATTTATCATTCACCTTCTGGCCAACATCTCTGCATTTTCCCTGTTTACATTCCGTTACACCAGCTCATGTGTTCGTCCTCCGTAGAATGGAGTGTTGATATGTATTCTACACGAGGAGACGGGAGAAATTTTTTTTCAAAAATTTCCTCTTTGAGTGTGAAAACATGTGGGAAGGAGAAGTGAAAATTGCCACGAGAAGGTAACAGATACGGATCAAAACTGTTCAAGACCAAAAGAGAGAAACATAAAAATTCTTCTTGGGTTTACAAGAATACTCAGATACTCGACTCTGGATAAACTCATTCACTCATTTCACCAGGAGAGAAAGGACATTCACGATATACACAATATTATTGCGTGGACTCCCTTACACAGAGAGAAAGGCTTTCATTTTTATTTCGTTGTACACCACACGACGCCGGTATAGTGAAAGCATACGGCACTCACATGATTGTAAAGGAAAAAGAGTTCAACACGGACTTGCACTGAGCACACACCGAACACCGTTCTTTTCTCCTAGCCAGAGAAAACGGGCATTGTGGACGTAGGTGAAAGCTTGGAATATTGAAATATTTTTTACCTCTTTCCCCCTTGGATTTGCGTCTATACACATGGATATAAATACATGAGTGTGTTTGAAGACTCATAATATGATGAGGAAACAACTTGTCATGCACATTTGAAGGAGCAATAAAAGTAAACGAGAGAGAAAGGAATATATGTGAGTTGATGTAATTCACTCGAGTTGGAACAGTGTTCAGAGATAGGAGGAGGATACGATTATATTTTTAGCCATTCTTATTATGCTCACGTTCCCCTTATGTTTTCATCGGCTTTCCCTACTTTCCAGCTATTAAGCTGAATCATATCCTTCCGAGAGACAGCGGCTCCCGTCATGTCACTTTTTTTTCCAGTGGAGAAACACTGGTGATACCGTTATTATGATAATATATATTTGTGTTTCTCTCGTTGTGAACGCACTGGAGCAGGTCTCACAATGATGGATGGAGGCACAAAACACATGTGGGCATTTGACGGGGAGGAAACACGGTGTTTTTTTTGCGCGTCTCGAAATATTATTCATGTTGCTAGTAAATGGGTGAGACACCATATCCATCGTCTGTGTACATACTATATGACGTGCTCCAAAAAAAGGAACACCTTTTGTTCACCCAAAACTATAAATGCCCTCGTTCTCTCACTGCGTTTAATTTTTTTTTAGCCTTTATCATGTGGACAACGTGATGCAATAGGACGAACAAGGAGTTACGTAACGCAGCCAGCTATAATAAAGGAGAGAAAAGCATAATGGAGAAATGTTTTTATGATATCCTACATCCTTTCCCTTTTTACTTGGACAGAAGAGGAAAGAGCATTAGGAAAAGAAGGCCTTGTTGGCTTTTTTATTTTACGAGTTTTCAAAACGAGGAGCACACTGCCGACTTTGTCGAGAAGCTTTTGCATGTCTCTGTGTCAAAGGAAGTGTGTAGGGAGTGTGTGAGGAGAGAACAAGTTTAGTGTATTAGTGGGCCCGTTGTGTGCACACTCGGCAAATGGGAAAGCATGTTGGAGGGGATTTACTCGTTGATACGTGCAAAATACTTCGACTCATCGCCCTTTCCATGCTGTTGCCGTGGAAAGGAGACGAGGTTTTTTTTACTCTGGTGGATTGCCAGAACATTTGAAATAAGCTGACGTTGTAATGGAGACGATTTGGTGCGGGAGAGGAGCGGGGTTTTTTTACACTATGGATTTGTAGCACGGGCCTCGTCAGTGTGTGCGAGTACGTCGCGTATGACGTCGCTGCTTTCTCTTGGCTTTTCCCTGTGAAGTGTTGCATAACAGGGGGAATGCTCACTTTTCTCCAAGTTGTGTGCTTTCACTCTCCTCCAAAAGGAGTGTGCTACAACACAGTAATCCCATTCTCGCCAATGTTACACCATTCCAGCCGTCTCTCTTCAGAAGGGGACGTTTGGAGAAAGGGGAAAGCCGAGAATAAGGAGCGATATGGAGCTTACTCCATCGCATTCCATTTCCAATGTTTACTCCCCAACAGACTGCGGATGTAGTGCTTTTCTCTTCAAAACACTGAGGCACACTGACATTCTTGGGCAAGCATTGGCACACGAGAGGGGAACAAAATAAAAGGGAGACGAGAGCTTAGAGAGAGAAAAGAGTATATTTTTCAACTGTTGTTGGCTCCTTCCCTTTCTCCATTATCCACACTCACATTTTATCTTTTACGTGCAAACTACAGATTATATGGTCGACTGGCGAGAGGAAGAGAATGAGTTTTCAGGAGAGAAAGCACGCTGCCTCTTTCTCCTCGTAGTCTCGACGATATTATACATTATGGCGCTTCAGACATGTGACCAAGATGATAAGAGGGAATTTTTTCTTGCTGAGGCAAGACGAGCCGAAAAAGGCGAAAAACATGTGCTACATCACAGTCCACTGCTCCCTTCCTTCCAAAGAAGACTTTCTCTTCTTACAGAGAGAGGATAAGGGGAATGGGTTTTCTCCGTACAGTTTGTCTCTCTGCAACGTAGTCTCATCTCTTTTTTCTCCTCCGAAAGTCTTCTGGGGGAAGCATTAGGACGAGTTTACAATTGCGAAAGTTGCACTCTGTCTCGCACTCCTCTTGCGACTCCTCCGTTTTCATGTTGACGACGAGAGGAAAAGAGAGGAAAGAGAGAATGGAGGAACGGGCTAACAAATACTCTGTTTTCTTTATGGATGTACCCATGGTTATACGCACCCAGAGAATGTCCTCTTGCTCCTACTTTCTCCCTCGCAATGTTTCATGTAATGCGATGAGTTAGAGAGAAAGTGTGTGTGTACGAGGCAGCTGCTTGCTTCTCTGTCTTGTTGTCTACCGCCTTTTTGCAGACCTCTACTCCACTATCTCAGTCGGCGAAAAGAAAGTGGGAGAGTGAGTTTCCCGGGTTTGTATGTCAGAGGGAGAGAAAGTTGGTCTGAGCTACCACATCGTCGTCATCGTCGTTGTGTATAAAGAGAATTTATTTTCTTTTCGCTCTCTCTCTCTGACTTTCTTCTTCCCTTTCGGTTCACTCTCCATACAGGCGCACGTACAATTGATGATGGTGAGTGAACTGTGTGCAAAAGTCGGAGGAGGACTCTATACACTGTGCCAACCGCACAGAATAATAATGAACTTTTCAAGAGAAAAAGAGCGGCTCCACGACGGAGCTTTTCTCGAAACAAGAAAGTCTGGAGAAAGTTGTGTGTACTCGAGTGAGGGGAGAGAAGGAAATTCTTTTCTGCTGGGATAGATATCATTGTAGTTTCGCTTGTGGTGGTCGGTGGTTGCGAGACAGAGAGTGTGTCCTGGCTTTGTTCATCAAAGGTCTCTCTCGCCATTTCGTGTCTTCATTGAGACAACAGGCTCTCGGTCAGAGGGAGAGCCTCGACACACATCTCACCTCGTCTGTAGCCTGTCCCGTTCCCAGACACAGTTCTCAAAGTCGACAACGGAGGAGTCGATCTAATGTGAGGGTTTGTGTGTCTGTGTCACTTATGCAAGAGATAGTGACACATTGTCACTCCTTCTCGAAGTCAGCCGGGTGAGAACCGACAAGGAAGAGAGAAAAATGAGTGCGAAAAAAAAATGCGGGATGAGCCAAGGAGAAAATCTCTGTTCTGACAGTGTCCAGTTGTGTCTGGCTTTGTGAGATTTGGGAATGAGTTGTGTGGAAACAAGAGAGAGTGACTCGAGTATCAGGAAGCTTGTGTTGTTTATGTGAGATTTTTGTGACTCACAGCGTGGTGCTCACCACATCGTAAAAAATGCATACTGACAGGATATAAAGACAGCGAAAGGAAGTGGCGGAATATCATCTCCATTCTACTTACTCTCTCCGCTTTCTCCTTCCGTTGTCTCGGCATCATCGGCGCGCGACTTCATTCGCAAATGGAGCGAGGTAATCGAGGTTGTCTCAGTGTGAGAGCTGCATGCAGAGAGAAAGCGAACGATGCCGTGAACAATAATCTCTGACTGAATCTCTCTCTCTCTACCTACTTTCTTCCATGAGTTTTTTTTTCAAAGTCGAACTCAATCGGAAGGCTCATGTTTGTGTGAACGAATTACTTTCCCTGCCAAACAAACAGGAGGGTTCGAACTGACACCTAAACAAGCAAAGAAAGTGTCACGGGAGAAAGCAGAATTGAAATTTGAAGACAGATGTTGGCTCGAACGCTGGTAATTCCTGTGGTTCACTGGGAAACTTTCTCTAAAGTGGGGGTTACTCTGTTGGTTCGTGTTGTCATTATTATTTTGCGACATTCCCCGTTGACACCGGGCGCGAATCTCCCATAAAAAAACGCAACTAATCACGAAAAGTTAGACTTTGAAGGAGCAAGGCCACACAAAAAAGTCAACGAGGACAACAAAGTTTTTTTTTTCAGGCCCTCCTCATTCTGTTGTGAGTGTCAGGTGAAAGTTTTTTTCCCGCAAAAGGATTGTTTTTCCTTGTTTTCCTCTTTTCAAGGAGACGCCAATTTATTTCGACTCGTGTTCGACATCAATTCAAATGCGAAAAAAACTCGATCACACTCGAGCAAATCAATGTGTGAGTGGTGAAAGGTGGCGAACTTTTGTTTCCGCTCTCTCATGATCCACATTCTCGGTGACTTTGAGGAGGCTCATCCATTTTTGAGGACGTTTTACAAGGAACGGTACTCCAAGCTTGGAAAAAAATTCTCGCGGATTTCGTGTTTTTTTTTGCACTCTCACAGTGAGCGGGGAGGTAGGAAAGAATAAAAAATAAATTGGGAAGTGTGATGGACAAGAGAGTGGGAAGCAGGCAAAACTTATAAAAGATGTGAGTGTGATGCCGAGCTTTGTTTAGCAGCCACTAAAAGGCTGACAGAGAAAGTGAGAGAAGCTCTTTGTCTGATGGTGAGATGTAGAGCAATTGGAGGAAAGAGACACGAGAGGAGGTTGGAAAGTGTTCTCCTAGTCACTCGCCACATTTATTATTCACATGTTGAGGGAAATCTCTGGCCGATTGTCGAGCAAAGAGAGAGGTTCACACAATTCCACACACTTTCCCCATTCACTTTCTTTTCCAGACAGGAAGGAAAGTGACGTGAAGTAAAAAGACACGAAAGCGAGATTTCTCTAGATGTATGTGAATGTGCGGAAGTTTATGTGAACCAGGTGTGAAAATAAGCACGTTTTTCAAGAACGTGCTCCCCCATGCAAAAAAAATTGGGAGAGAAAGACGTATAATTTGGATTAAATTGGTGTGTGCTTTCCCCCTGTTTACAAACGAGAAAGATACGCCGTCCGATTTGCTTTCCCTTTTTGGAGTGTCTTCATTGAAGATTGACGAGAGGGAAAAGGGTTTGCGAGAACGTCTGAAATACATAAAGAACGCAGGATTTAATATTGATGCTACAATTGCACGACATACTCACCCACTCAACTCCACTTTTTCCGGGAAAAAAATGACTCCATATTTTGAGAAAAGAGTGCACGTACACAAGGGACAATTAATGCAACCGTGTAAATGATTGATGCAGGTGTGTTTTCGGAGGGAAACTATTTTCAAGGCAAGAAGCAAAGGTCGTTGAGAAACCATTGATTGCCCGAGTGTTTCCATGTGCTTGTTGGCACTCGGTGTTTTGTTTTTGTAAAAAAAACCTCCACTGTCACTTATTGGTGTTCAAACAAACTTTCGGAATATTATGAACGCCTCTCGTCATTCTTTTCATTCATCAAAAAAAGTGTGAGCGGAGGAGAAAGCAAAAAAAAAACAATTTTTCTTCCCTCCTCCCCGTTCTTATCTCTTTTCATCGGTGAAAGTGTGTACGTGTACCGGAGAAGTTGCTCATTCATGATATTTTTTTTGGACATTCCAACACGGATTTGCACAAGTGTTTGTGTACAACTCAAACGATGATGTGGATCAGATTGTTTTGTTGGCAACAAAAAACATTTATCTGTCTCTCGGCAGCGATAACTGTTGACTGCCTTCACATTTTGTGAGCTCTCCTTTTGTAAAAAATGCGAAGAAAATGTGCGGATATAAAATGATTGATCTGTGAACAAAGTAGAGTTGAGTGAAGAAGCAATCTCGCGAACATCCTCATTCTGTGGCCAAGTTGTGCCCTGAATGTTTGCTAACAAACCCCCGCATCGTTTCCACGACGAGCTGACGGAGAGATAGAAAAAAAATGTGCGGAAAGGGAGAAGTTGAGAATTAACTTTGAGTTTGAGTAAGTTTGTGTGATCACGTGTACAAAAAGACCGGCTTTGATTAGTTTCTCCGTGGAACACAATTGGTGAAAACATACATATTACGCTCTCTCTTTGTAAGGGTGTAGTAGTTGTAGTGACAGAAAAATAAGGACTTTTGATGGCGAACATTTTTTTCTCTTGCTCAAAAAGAAGAGCACACTCCCGTTGATGGGATGAGGTCCCATGAGAAACGACAAAAGCAAACACAAATCGGCTCACAAAAGCTTCACGCTGAGAGGAGTACATGGTGCTGAGAGTGAGTTTTGTGTGGAGTCCCTCGTGCCTTGAGTTTTTTTTTCATACAAAGAAATCAAAAGCGTATCTCTCACTTTGAGAGAAAGTCAAGCAAACGATTTTCTCTGTCGACATTCATACAACATCTGATCTTTCGGAGTAATTATCGAGAAGGCAGAACTTTGGGTTGGAAGCTTTCAAAGGCTCGTCAATGATGGAGAGAACTGAGTTTCTCAATTACCCAATTACAAAATGAGCGGAGTCTTTTTTTAGAGACTTCACCTCATCAAATATTTATACAGGGTCTATTTAGCTGTAGGAAAGAAGGATAAGCTGAGGATGATTCATTAAACTCTTGTTTCGAAAAGAGAGTCTTTTTCCGCTGAACTTCACTCTTTTTTTTATTCTGGTGGTGATCATGCAAAACCAAAAGCGGTTGAGTGAGAGGAGCAAATGTGCTCACAAAGCCGGATTTTTTGCAGCTCACAAAAGGACAGAGAAAGTGGATGCGGGAAAATGTGCTCACTCTTCGCATTTTAGCAAGAGTTCTCTTTTTGAAACAAGTGTGTGTGCCTCAATACACAAGCTAAACTCAAAGTTGAAACAGGGAAAGTTGGTATGAAACTCTGGACTCACGAATGGACACAGAAAAAGGTGATCGATAAAAAGGTTTTTTTTTCCTGTATGAGCACACTCAAATCCATACATGGAAATATATATGAAGAAATTTCGTGAGCCGTTCCTGTAGTCTTGTAGTGAAGAGGAGTGGTTAGTGCCCCTTGAAAAAAAACGAAGACGACGAGAACAAAGTTGTGTCGAATTTCTTATGTGAGCACACCCCGAGAAAGTGTGTTTGTTTGCGGTCTCAAAGTGAAAGCATATTATAGCGCATGAAGCAGCTGTAAGTATTAGTAGGGCAACACGCACCCGTTTTTTTACCCGTCTTTATTGCTCGATACGTTGTTGAACATGGAGACTCATAAATCTCGAGTATAAATGTGCGTTCCTTTTATCAGGGTGAGACACACAACATTAAAATGAATTGCAGTTTGTGGTCGACGAGAAGAGGATCAAAAGGAACATGGGAAAAAGAGTTTAGAGTATTTATTTGGAATGAAATTTTTATCAGGGGATAAAGTAAATAAATAAATAAGTGCGAGAGAAACTACGAGTTGGAGGGAGAGAAAGTCATGTGGGTTTTGTAGCTGGCTTTACTCTTTTCTTTTAGTCTTGAGCAGGATTTTTTTTCAAGTTAAAAAATGGAGTAGAATAAAGTTGCAGTTTTTAAGTCGCACCAATTGAATCCCAATAAATTTCTCATGTTTTATGAATGACGAAAGTGTGCAACAGTTGAAGCGGAAATACTTTTCGTTTCAGTCGCTTTCTTAAATGGTCAACAATCATCAAAAGAGTTAACACTTTTTTTTACTAAAAAAAATACAAAAAAGACGAGGCAAATGAGGACGGTGTCAGCCAAAATAAACTTAGTTGTTTAAAAATAAACCGTGCGTTACAGACGTCATTACGGTTTCGACGTGTCACCATGTCACAAGTCTTTTTTTTCGTCTGTACTGAAGGTGAACACTCCGTTTTCTTGTTTGATATTATACTGTCAGCTCTACTTCACATTACTTGTCTCATCCCCCCGAAAATATTTTTTTTTTGTGAATGGCACTTTTTCGTCAGTGACTCAGGAAAAAATAGAGGATAATAATGTGGTTACTTGAAAAGAGAAGAGTGGCGATAAAGAGAAAACGATTTTAGGAAAAGAGAGAAATAAAATTGTGTTTTTCGGGGTAACTCTCCTTAATCAATAGCGTTAATAATAGATCAACCTCTCCACTTGAGGGACTAGTGGCCAGACAAACATTTAATGGGAAGACGAGAGAAAGGTAGAAAAAGCCGGATTCTTACGTATGCTCACTTTCATTTTTCGCATTGATATGCACGAGTGCTCCACACACAACTCAGCAAGCAACCAACTTTCTCCAGACAGCTCACCGGTACCAGCGGCTCGAGTGGAAGAGTGACAAGTTTAATGTAAACCCGATCTACGCACCAGATACTCGGTGCAATCTTTTCTCCGTGTAATCCAATGACGATTTTGAGTGACTCATGTGATATATCACCCATTTGGAGAGACCTCCAAACCTAACACTGTCCGAGTGCATTTGATAAAAAGGTGGAGAAGAACATGGCAATAATGTGCTTTTTAATTTTTCTCCGTTACAAAATAGCTTGAAGAGGAACTTCAATCAAAAAATATTTGAGGTAACATAAGCCCAGTAGGAAGTAGCTTAGAATGGATTCATCGAGAGGATTTGCGAAGCCGAGAGCTTGCCTAATCGTACCAGAGAATTTATGAAGTTTTGAGGATTTCCTGTCTGCTCATCAGATTTGCATAAAAATACACCAAGCTCCCGAACGTATCCATGAGAGAAGTATGCTTCCCTTGGTTTCGGTGATGAGAATCGAAAAAGAATATTATGGTTAGCTGTCACCGCAAGTTTTGTGATCCGAAAGTTTCTAGAAAGGTTTGAGTATTAGGGAATTGTCAGAGAAAGAAGCCACAGTGTGTGCACCCAATGTTGTCACTAATCAGCCACGCTATACTCACACACACATTGGGCTTTCTCTTTCTGGTGAAAGTCGAACACGGTGTGGCGGTTTAACGATGTAACATACCGAGACAGAGAACGAGCCTCTTTATTGGTTTTTCAGAGCTGAGAACTCCAACTTGACACACACACACTTTCGTTGAGCCTCTCGTAAAATGACGATGGGCTCGAAAATTTCGGTATTTCAATACGGAAAGTTGTGAACTCCAAAAGATAATTGTGTGGGTGTGTGTGTGTACCGCAGGAATGGGATTTAATTAAACAGACAGAGAGAGAGAGAGACAAAAGTGGAATCCGATGAGAGGCAGGGGAACATCCAATGAAAAAAAGTTTACCGCTGGTTTTCTCTCTAAGTTCTTCCTCTGAGTGGTGGCTTAAGCGAAGCAGTAAAATTGGATGATGTCGGTTCATCAACTGGGTTGTCTCTCTCTCTTTGTTACGGATATAGAAATGCTCCCATTTCTCAGTTGCTCTCCCTTGTCGAGTTGTCGAAGTAGTTACTCTGACAGGAATAGTTGTCCTTGTCAAAATGTAATGTTTTCATCCTCGTCGTTTGTGAAAGTAGAATTCTTCCAGAGTCAAGTTGGAGTTGACGAGGAGTTTGGTTGAAGGGATTATCATCTCCTCATCATCCACCTTGTGGCAACTCGGCTTGCTGTGAGAAATGGGATTCGTGTCTTTGTGAAGGGATTTTTTGAACAAACTGAAAAAAGATGGAGACCAGCTACTCTGATCTCTGTCTCGGTGGAAATGAAGCACGTGACATTTTGTGTTGCAGGTTGCAACTTCAAACGACGATATCACGGGAAGAAGCGGAAAGTTATAAATATAATTTACGATGAGGCATTTCCACACAACTTTCACTCCGGAAAGAGCATTCTAACTCGAACAGAAAGGAAAATGTCTCTTGGAGAAAGCAGCTTTGTTAAGATGATACACTTTCCCAGTTTTTGATTGTTACAAACGGGAAAGGGATTTGTGGGTTAGGTCATCGTCGTCCGTGTCTCTTTGAAAAAAACGAAGGAAGACGTAAGAAAGATAGAGAAGCGCGCTTTCCCCACTGAAATTTTGAAAGGAGCACATTAATGTTCATCATGTTGCAAGAGAGCGATATATTTCTGGAGAGAGATGGAAGGAAAGCGTCATGTCTGATTTCCTCCCGCTTTCTCCTTTCTCTTCATCATGACGAGGATAATGATGAAGCAACGAGGTCAGTTTGTGTGTGTAGAACGTCGACTTTCTCTCAACTTGTGTGAGCAGCGTATTACAAGCCTGTTCTGTTGACTGAGGTGCATGGTAGTTTCGTAGTGGTCGTCGTGTAAATGAGAAAGGATTTTCTTTTTGAAGACGAGACGAAAATTTCTCTCCTAGTGGTCGTACTACCTGAGCGAGAGAAAAAGAAGACGATATCTTCACATACTCTTATTTTCACATTACTCTCTCGACTTTCTAAAACTTTCTCCTTGGTCTCACACATTTTTCTCTTTGATACACTTATCTCAATTTTTGTTCATTTTCCTTCGAGAAATATGACGTGTCTTACATCATGCATTTATTTATATATGGAGATAGAAAGCTGGAAGAGAAGGTTCGTGTGAAATCCAAATGGCTCCTTGAGAAAGGTGCCTGGATCACTTTTCTCTCAAGGAAGAAGAAGTGAGCAGCAAGGGAACTGTGAACACAGAGAAGAACAGAGATTCTATTTTTTCTTCGCTTTCCCCTTGATTACATTACGTGTGAGAGAGGAAAACAGAAATTTTCTCTTGTAGACACCGACACACTCGAGTCCATATTGTAGACTCGGAAAAGGACTAAAAAATGGAGGGAGGAAAGGGAGCTGAAATTGGTAGCACACGATATCCCACACCATTGCGAGAGAGCCACGAGTCTTAAGGAAAGATAAAAACGACAGGAAAAAAATCCCCTTGAGCCAAATACTTATTTTTTTGAAGAGAAAATGGAAGGGGAAGGTAGGAAAACGAGTGAGAGGAAAAAGCAGTACCTAAGTCTGCCAGAAAGGGACACAAGAGAAAGATGGGGAAAGTGTAGAAAAAGTAAATGGGAAACTGACTTGACTTCTGGAGTAGACATACCTGCAAGTCAGTGACTTTTTTTTTGCTGTGCAAGTGTGCACAATATCTTTCCTGCACTTTGGAGGAACACAATTCTCGTTGGCGACCTCAAAGTCGATTCGTAATGCTCTTCGAGTGCACTCCCGTCAGAAAGGAAAATAACCAACTCCCATCGAGAGAGACACGGTCACATGACGAGGATATTGAGTTTCATGAGTACAAAGTTGGAATCCTCTTGTTCCTCCTTGAAGGAAACAAAAAGGAAAATAATATTCTCTTGTTGTCATCACTTTTCGTGCTCGGAGGAACGATTCTTTCTCCTTCCACAGACAACTTTCCTTTCACTCTGTACATACAAAAGTTTTGACGTCCTCTGGCCAAGCAAAACTTGTCCACCTTGTGCAATTCCACCGAAATCTGCTTCCAATACTCCAACAAAAATTGGAGGCACATGTATTCTCTCCGTTTTACCTGAGGCGAAAGGGGTAAAGAAGCTCTTGAAGATAATGCGGCGATGCTTCCCAGTTTGCTACGGAGAAAGGATAAAATCCTTTTAAAAGGGACCCACTTCTAGTTCCTGTTGATATTAGTACATATCACCATCACAAAGGGAGAAAGCACGTAGTCCAACTTTCATTGAGAGTGGTAGAAAGAGTGAAAAAAAATCTCGTTTTTTTACCTATGTAATTCTCTGATGCAGGGAGAAAAGTGTGTTGGTCTGCGTATTTGAGAGAAAGAATGTTTGTCTCGAAACTGACGAGAATGGCAATGAGATATCAATTATAAACGGAGAAAGGAGGAGGAGAAAAGTTATTTTCAACTTTCCTCATTGAGCTCTCGCCTTTCAGGGTAGATCCTGTGGCACAATGATTATCACGAGCGTAGTCGTCATCATGAGGATATGATGATGATGATGATCACGACGTCCATTCGGCGGTCGACTGTTGATAAGAAGGAGCAATAATAATAGAAGTGCGGGGAAATAATATGCATGTGATGAGCACGATGATGATGCTCATTACCAGGAGAAAATTTTCTCTTTCACACACACACACCAGAGAGAATATGGAGGCGTGTGTGAAAGTTGTTCTATCTCTGCATCTTCTCACGATTAGAAAAGGCCACAATTAGGATTGCAAAGTTTTTCAAAGAAAACTTTTCCACTCTTCCTCCTTTCTTCACGAGGAGAGGAAAGAAAACACATTAAAATGGAGCACAAAAGGAGCAAACTTTTGTGTCATTTGACGCATCCTATAAAACGATATGATTATGAGAGGCCACCAACGAAGCACTAGAAATATGCATTTTAGACGAGACGATTGTCTCCGTATGTGTGCCGCTAGTTTCTCTAATCATTTCCAGTGATCGTTTTCGAGGAGATGAGTCTCAGCTTTGGAATTTGTAAGAAAATCCATCGAATTGAGAGAGACAACGATATGTCGTGACAATGACACGATTATTTTTGCACGCTGTCTCTTGTTGTCACTTGATTGGGGATGTGTGCAAGGTATTTTGGTGACATTTTCTGGTGACACCAGAAAAGGAAATGAGGGGCCGGGAGAGACGCACGTTTGGATTGCGAGAACGCATCAGGCTTTTATTGGAATATTTTTTGGCGCGTGTGACGGCATTCCTGTGTTGAATTGCGTCGGCGTGCCTCATCCATTTCCTGCGGAGAAAGGAGCGAAGAACCACACAATTGCCTTTCCATTTTTGAGAGAGAGGATAATGCAATTCGTGTATAGGAGAGGCTCTTAAATTGTTATGGGTTTCTCTTGGCAATGGGAAAGTGAGAAAGTTGTGAACTTTCTTCGAAAGACAAAAGAGGCCTCTCTCTTGTTTGTTGAAGGTCCTTTTCTCTCCTCGAGTGGTGAGGAGTGGAGCACAGTAGGGCACATGGAAGGCGGTTGGTCTCACTCTCGCGTTGCTCGTTGACTCGAATAATTTCCGGTTAAAGGTGCCCCAGGGACAAGGAGGAAATCGAGCATCACACATCTTTCGGAGAAAAACTTCGCGTGGAACACCAAATCCTGAGGTTTGAGAGAGGGAAAAAATGAGGTTGAGCTCCAGAGAGGAATCGGATATGGTAAATGAGTTTCTTGTGGAGTGTAATTACAACTTGTTTTCACAACCAGACTTTTCCCATGCATTCCTCTCCTCCAAATTGGAAAGTGTTTTCTCGCTTCCCAAAGTCCAGCGGAGTGGAGGAACGTTTTGTAAAAAGCCCCTTGCTAATTTCTCATTCTTCTTCTGACATAATCGTTGAAAAGGCGGTGTCGTTCCTCTTTTTCATAAGCCAGGAGTTCAAACTTTTCTTATTAAACTTTGATTCCGCAATTTATTGGAACAAAAAAATGACTTTTTAAGCTACAACGACTACCTACTCTGAGTTGGTGAAAGCATAGATTTTTTTTTACATATTTATCAAATCATGATTTTACGAAGAGGAAGATGATTGTCATTTGATTGGGTGGGGACACACAGAAACGTATCGTGCGAGAGAGAAAGTGCATTCACACACGTCGTTCCGTGTGGGATCTGCAATGATGGTGATAATCGTCGTGGTGAAGTCGAAGGGAAAAGTGGGTTGCTCTTCTGGGCACGATTTCCCCAATTTATTGTAAGGGAGGAAATAAATTTCCGTTTGATCTTCTTCCCTCGAAATTTTTTTCTTGTGTCTCGATGTGTGTCGTGGGATAAATGAGGTTGAGCACGACACAATATTTTCGCTCCGATTCCCATTTCTTCGGGTGTGCTCACGTGTGGAACGGTCTGAAAATGTGACGGGTCACAACATCTCACCCAGACACACTCGCTGCTGACAGCACGTCAGTTCAGCTCGAGCCACCCAGATTCGTGGATGGCAAATTGGAGAGAGAGAAAGGTGTGGGGAGGAAACCGCTCGGGAAATTTTTCTCCCGTCTCTGCGAGTGCACTGAACTGCACACCACTTTCCCCATCAAATATCTCAAGTAGATCATTTTATATTCCACTGGATTTACTTTCCACTTCCCACAAATACTCCACTTACACTGCCAAAGGGGAGAGAGACGGAGTGAAAGTTTGGAATCCTGAGCAGTGTGCCACGGCTGACATGCATCTCATACTAATTCCGTTCCCGTTGATGATTTCTTCGTGGAGTGGATAATTAAATGATCATAAAAATCAATTGGCAAAGCGCTCTCAAGGCGAAACCGGAGAAGTCAGGATGAAGTTGAGAAAGTATAAAATTTCGAGATCCCCTTTCCTCTCGATTTGAACACGGCTCTTCCGTTTTGAAGCGAGATTCGAAATGAATTCAGTTGGAAGAATGTGTGGGAAGAGCACGCGTCTTCATCGTCTGACTAAAAGCTCGCTTTGCTCCGCAATATTGTCCATTTATGCAAAATTCGGGGAGCCAGAGAGATGAGGAGAAAGTTTCTGGAGGAAACGAGGATTGGCATCGTGTGTTTACAAAGTGAGTGACCACACACACCGCCGCCGATACGCCAAGGTCTTTCATGACTCGCACACACGAATTGTGGAGAGGCACACAACCCTCACACGCTTTACTCCGGCATTTTCTCTCGTATTATATTTCCTCTCTCCACTTTGCTGCCGTGGCTTCTTCCAATAAAAGAGTTTCCCTCGTCACGAGAGGAGAGAGTGGGGCAACCACATGAAAAGGAGGAAAAAAAGTATATCGTTTCCCAGAGCTCACATGAATTGGCACTCGCAATTTTCCATGCATCCTCTCTCAGTCACAACATGAGGAAGCGGAGAAAGTGGAGTTCTCGTGCTGAAAGCTCGGAAATGCTGGGAAGGAAAAGGCATGTAATGAAAAAAAGGAAGGAGCGCTCACATTCACCATTCAGCCAACTCCACACAACGCTCACATTTTTTCCAGTCGTGGTCGCATGTTGAGGAAATTTTGCAGGTATGCATAATACCGGAGCGTGTCGTCCTCTCGAAACATGAAACGTATGGGAAGAAAGTCGGAGAAAATTTATATGTTGTGAAGATATGCATGTATAGATTCCACTTTTCATCGCACAAGCCCATCTCCACACAGTCCGTCGTTGTCCAAGTGTGTACACGAATAGAGATTAGGGAGAAAGTGCTCACACACACATATTTTACTCATGCACACCATGTGTGAGTGAGGAACGGGGAAAGTAGGCAACCCAAAAAAAAATTAAAGCTAACCTCTCAACTTTTTTTTTTGAGCTCGTTCCCCTTCAAGAGTGAGGGAACGTGGAGTCGTATACATCGAGTGGGGTTGAGTACAGGATAAAAAAAATCAGATATGGATTTAGATGGATTACTTTGTGGAAAATGTGTTACAAGCGAAAAAAAAACACGAGAAACCCTGAATTATTACTCATACTTCTCTTGCTCTCCATTCATATAGATTGTGTATTTGTGTCCGAACTGAAAATGCTCACTTTGAATTAAGAATCCTGTTATTTCGCAAGTGAAGCAAAGTGTCAACCAGGTTTTACCTCCCGGTTGGGTTTTTTTAAAGCGTGTACTCCGTCGGAAAGAGAGTACGACAAAAGCACATTATTGCCAGCGTGAAAGTAAGTTGAGGAGTTTCAGTTGAAATGTAACATTGACTTGAGCTCGAAAACTACACGGTGGACAGCGTAGAGAGTGTTGTGGAGAGTTGGAATTGTTTGCTGCCCGTGAAACTGGTCCACAAGTGGAGACTCAGGGATTTCAAATGAGCGCACTTGTCGTCAGGAGTGAGTATCAACAATGCCGAAGGACACAGTGCTGCTCTCAGCATCCTCCTCGTCATCATCAACAGCGCCACGAGACTCAGCATCGTCCTCATCTCCGAGCAGTGCACAACTCCTCCTTGGAAAGCGAAGTGCGACTCAGCCGTCCTCGTGCTCAGCACCACCACCTCCATCACTCCCATCACAACAATCTCGAGCAGAGGAGACTTCCTCCGAGTTTTTACTAAAAGACTTTCTCCGTCTGACCGCCGTCGTTGTGGTGATCCTCCTCGTTCCTCTGATCTCGAAGGGTAGCAACAGTCTCCTCTTGGGGTCACCACCTCATCGAGCAGGACTAGAGGGAGGTGGTGTGGGAGCGGTGGTGGCGACAGTCACCAAGCGACTGAGATTTGTCCTTGACTCGGTGTTGTCGTCATCCCTCCACGTGTCGTCATGGGATATTCCCCATCACTCGATTTTCCAAGACAACCACTGTCACACTGAGCCCGTGGTCACTCCCAGACGGAGGGACGGCGGCTGGGTGCGCCTGCTTCTTCAAAACTTGCCGACATCAAGAATTCTTCATTTGGTCACCGGTCGTCGTTCAGTGTCCCGGCGAACTCTTTCTGTGACTCCTCCTGTTCACACATTGTCGTCACAAGAGAACTGTTGTGTTGCCAAGTGTTCCACTCCGAAGGACTCGTCGTTACTCCGCCAGAACATTTTTGCTCTCCTTCCCGCGTTCCCGGTGTGGACTGACGAACATTGTTCATCCTCTGCCGCGACTGTCTTCTCGCAAACACGACCTCTGCACCACTCCCGAAACAAGAGTCTCCCTCGTCCTTCTCACTTCTACGAGAGCAACAGTTGCAACAAATCTCTCCTCGTAGGTGATCTCTCGCTAGCGACTCGACTCGTCCAAAGCTGAAAACATTTCGTCCGACAGTTCCACAAAAACGACAGACTTTCTTCTCTTCGACATTGTGTCACGGAAGCAACGACATTAGTCGAACTGGAATTGCAGTCACTTTTTTAAAGCGTGACACAAGTAGAACTGTCCACCTGCTCGCTTCACAACGTTGCCATTTTATTCCGTAGTAACAATAGTTATAGGGATCAGAACACGGGACAGTTTCTTGAATACAAAAAAATACTATATTCCTTGCCGCTATTTTTTTGAGATACTCCGCTTTGGTAAGCTTGTAGTGAGCATCTTAATACTCTGACGTGTGCTTAAAACAAAATTCGTACGTTGCACAAAAGTGAGTTAAAACCGGCCATGAGTTTCGAACAGAAATGACTGCCATATAAACTTCATTGGGGAGAGTCAAAAGATTCTCAACATTTGAGTCGCTGAGTTCTCGTCAAAAGTCAAATTTGTGTGAGTCAATCATGTGTCAGGCTTAACATTCCTCATGACGTGATCCCTCAGTGGTTTCTCTATATGGTCATGATGGCTCTTGTAAAGCACGCGGAAAGTGGAGTGGAGACAGTGGATTGAGGCAGATTGTTGCTTCGTCGTGAAGAAAAGACATTGTTCTTGATTTTCTTCTCGCATCTCCATCGACGACGCGTGCGAACAGAGACGTCGGCAAGGTTGTTCAGTCAGTGTGGAGTTGCTCAGATTTTTTGCAAAATCTGAGTAAGCGCCACACACCACGGCAGCGAAAATTAGTAAGCCAAGGTCAATTGGGAGAGATAGTTTTGACAACCTGATTTCCTTGCTGAACCAACTGTCAGATACAAGTCCGGGCGAGATGCAAATGATACTAGTTGCCGGCGGGTAAGTCACTTTACACTCTCAACTCAAATAATTGAGGTGGCGGGTTGCTTTCACTCGTTCACAAAATCTCGATTTCTCTTCGTCACACTGAGCATCATAGGAAACACGACAACAGAGAAATAATCACCGACAAGAAAGTATCTGTTTCCTCGAGAGAGACTAACATTACGGGTAGACTTTTTAAACAATGAAAGTGTCACGAAATACTTGTGCAGGTGAACTGCTTCTCATTTTATACATTATACTCAACTCTCGTCGAAGTGCGAAGTATCAACTTTCCTTTGTTCTCAGTTTCCCTTTTGCACCTTTCCATTAGTTCTGGCATAATGATGACATATTGTTATACAAGACGATCTTGTTGGAAACATACTACTACTCTTCTGTTCTGTCTCCCTCTTGTGCATTCAACTTTTATTTGTTTCCTTCTTGCCTTTAGTTTTGGGATGATGTGCACATCCACCATCACCACCACCACAAAACAATCAAACTATAATAATTATCATAAATTAATACTACTTGTATCCAATCCGTTTTGTCTCTAACTAAAAACGTTCTCTTTCAATATTATCTTTCTCTCTATTGCTTACTCGCTTTCAGCTATTATACATTTACAGAGATTCTTCGAAATCGGGAGGGACAGGTGGCTTTGCTGTCTTCTCTTTTCAGCTTCTCAAAACAGTCACCTTTGGCGTTTTTTGTTCACATATACTTTTTCCACAGGGGAGAGCGTCAAATGAATTATGATCAGTGCATCTTTGAGACGACGGTTGCAGAGATGCAGAATGGTAAAGATGAAGTTGATAAAAAGACGCTTCATATATATTTGTAATTGAGCTGAATTTTTCCTCTGAAAGTGAAAACTGGAAAACAGAAAAAGGAGGAATACGATGATTGAGTCAGCGAGTGAACATGGTTTTAACATCAGCATTCTAATGTGGTTGGACGAATTGCCATTTGAAAGTGTCCTCTTGTCGTGTCAAATGTGAAACTGAAAGAAAGACAAATGAGTGTGTGTGTATAAAAAAGCTCAGTTTTTTTGGCAGCTTTATTCTCTCCGCTTTTATTCCGTTTTTATTCGTCAAAAAATAGTGGCAACAACGAGATGGATGGACTCTTGCTCCCCGTATGCCTTTTCTAATACTTTATCTCAAGATATTCTCTGTTTTAAAGAGAAAGTGCCCGGGTCTCCACTCACTGCATTGGAACGAGGACAAGAAACTCGTATATTGCTTTTTTCGTCCCCATAATCTTTTCTGTTGGTTAGAGTGAGCCCGTCCAAGTGTCAGGATTACTTTATAGGTGCTTTCAAACTCTTGAAAAAAAAGTGGCCCACAGAATGTCGCAGACGAAATGCCAAAAAAAAAGAAAGATTGTGGAAGAAAGGATGACAATCACGATGACGATGGCATCACGATATTATATAACTCAAGGGGCAATTCCTTCTCATCTTTGAGTCCTGATGATTCGCATTTGCGTTCCTTTTTGTGTATACGGAGAGTACCCGAGAACAAGCTTCAAGTTTCAGGGAGAGTCGTTAGGTTTATTCACGTTGTTCTCGAGTAAGACGTCATGCTTTGCACGCCTTCCGAGGAAAAAAGCCAGAGAAGAAGGGTCATTAAGTAGACAAATTTCAAACCATAATCCTCTTCCTCGTCCTTTTTATTTCTCCTTGTCGCAGTCTTGTTGAGTTTGAGTGAGTCTTGAATATCACGTCTTTCCCACACACATTTCTCTCTCAACGCGAGTGTCACGCTGGGTGTGACAACCGCGGAGAGACGGAGAGAAAGCATGGAAAGAAAAAGGAGACACCACAATATGAGATGTACTTTCTCTAATTCACTTCTCAAAAAAGCACGCGTGTCAATCTCTACGCATCATTCTCTGATGGTCTCCGATTTCCATCTTTTACGGCTCTTATGAAATGCAATGTGAAAGTACAAATTAAACAAGACTTTACGAGTTTTTTTGGCTTTAGGTTCATAGGGTTGATTTGGTGCTGTAAAGACAAGCAGCGAATAAGCAGACATTTGTCATCACATCGATTTGTCAACCGTTGCAGTTGTGATTTGCATGAGGAGCACGGGGCAGCATGAAAAGTGCTCATTTTTTGTGATGATGATGACTGCATAATAATAATTTGGCAAATGAATTGTCATTCTGGCATGTTCGAAAAAATGCAAGGGAAATTCCCCCTTTTCCTCACAAGTGTATTATGAAGTCTTTCCCGGTTTTTCCACCCGACAGTGCACACCCCGATGACTCTGCACATTGATCCAGTGAGCTCATATGGCTCTGATTTGAGCACCAAAAATATGGAGAAATTGGAGTCATGGTGGTGGCTGAAGTAGTGTTGTAATAAGAGGGGATTTTTTTTCCTTGGAAAAGTTCGCCAACACGCCACTTGCTCCGTAATAAAAGGAAGGAAGTCGTGTGAATATGAATGAGAGGGAAAGGAAATAACAAGATGATAAGGTCACCACGACTTCATGCCACATTGTATCCTCTCCTTCATGCCTCCCAATCTTCAACACACTTCCCCCTAATTTCCAAATTGTTACACGAATAATATAACCTCCTTCGTGTGGAGGTGGCCAAGAAGAAGAAAAAAGTCATAATAAATGGAAAAAGTGAATCCCCTTGCTTCCTCTGAGTTTCCCTCAACTTCGATTTTTGTGTGGTTCCACAGGGAGAGAAATTTTGCATAAATTTTTTTCGGAAGAGGAAGGAGCGTATTTACCGTGTCTTTGTGTCTCTGGGTCTGCTTTTTGGCTAATGAGCGTAGGGTTTTTGAGTCAGTATTTCCTCCTTTTCATTTTGGAACTGGTTGCAGTTCCGATGACTTTTGGTCCCAGAGAGTTGTCGGTGGACTAGCGGCGAGCGGAGGAACTGAGGAAAGCCTTTGTTTCCGCTGAAGCCCGCAATGCTCCCGTCCACATCCAAAAGTCGTCGTGCACATCAACTTCCCGTTCCGGATGCAAGTTGCGCGCACACACCAACACACAACATGATATCCGCTTTCTCTCCCTGTGATATGTCTGATCCGCTTTGGAGAAAGTTGGAGAAAGAGCAACGAAGAGAAACAGGTTTTTTTTTAGCAAATGATTCGAGTGAAGAAAGCATGATGGCGCTGATGTGGACTGGCTCATATGGTGAGATAGCTAGTAGGTTTGTCGCACTCATGCTGGCTTGCGTGTCTTACCGCGGAAAAGGGCAAGACTTTTCTTACGACAAATGTAAATTTTTAAAAACCTCTCTCTTTTTTACACGAGCTCTCGAAGAAACAATAGGAGAGAGTGAAAGCATACGAGTCTCGCATATTTAGTATCCATTTTACCTAAACACCATTTCATACGTCAATTTTCTCTCCGTCGAGCTCCCACTCTCAAAGCCATTACCCGAGTTTCTTCTTTCCTTTTCTCGTCAGCGTCGTGGGACACAAGACCACTCTTGACCAAAAAAAAAGTCGGGGAAAATAAAGTGAGTTCATACACAGCTCACTTTCCCCCTTTTACTTTCACTTTCAGAGAGGAGGAGAAACCACACAGAAACACACATCTCTACTTACATATTCTCTTTTTTTTCTGTGCGAAATTTTCGATACTTCTTTCTTCTTCGCTCTCTCCTCGAGGCTACTCACGAGGTCTGTGTGTGGGCAACTTGTTAGACATTCTCCTTCTTTCTCTATCCTTTATGCCTTTGCATAAATAGCCGTTTTGTTTCTTCTCCACATTCTCTTCCCCCTCTCAGTGGGAGAAGGGAAAGAACATTAAAATTTCACCAGGCTCCAGGAGAGACAGAAAAAAACCTTAAAGTGTACTCTCTCCGACGAAGTTACACGACGAAGTAGTGGATCTCTTTTTTATCTGGGTGGAACTGCTAACGGCGATGAAAAGGAAAGTTTTTAGCGTGTCTCCGCTCGAAAGAGAGAATTTTGTGTACAGGTCGTTTTTTTCTTCTTTGCTCGTGCACTACCGTCATCATCATCATCCTCATCATCCAATATTCTTGTGTGCTCCTTCTTGTTGCTTCACTCTCTTTCTTTTTTATTCCCTCATTTATTAATGGAGAGAGAGAGAGCCAAAAAATGAGACTGGGTCCAACACACAACAAACCATATTCCAGTAGTCTCTGCCCCTCGCTTTCTCTCCGAGGGAGAAAAGATTACAGAGTGACTTGGGCAGTGCACTTTGCTCTCCAACTTGTAGCCTCTAGCTCCATATTGCTGGAAGCAAAAAAAAACTTACACTCGGCTGCTCACACATATGGAATGAATATACAAGAGAGATGGATCTCCCTTGTAAAAAAAATCTTTTCCACATGCCCCTCTCTAATTTCACAACCGTATAACCTTTGCTGAAAGAGTGAAAAAGGGAATTTTGTAGTGCTCCAAAAGTGGAATGTGGATGTGCAAAAAAAATGTTTAAAATGGGCATCCTTTCTCTTGGCAGAGTCTCCTCTCTGAGGAGAAAGTTGTGTACACAATTCCATATTCCATATTACATACGTACACATTATTTCGCAATACATAATTCGTTTTTGAGCTCTGTTTCGACAGACTTTCCCAACTCTTCTGTTTTGTCGCTCCAGCACCGGAGAAAAAGGGAGAGGAGAATGTCGTGTCTCTTTTTTGTATTCTCTTGTGTTCCTCCGGAGAGAGTGGAGAGGAGAGTGCACACACATGTTTTCATCTTATGTAATGCAATCCATATTATGAGCGTGTTTTCTCCGCAACAGAGAGGAAAGAACTAGGTTGGGGATTTGGTGACAAAAAAAAACGAGACAAATATAGAGTACACAATACGATCCTTGTACTCTCGTTCACTTTCCGGAGTTTCACTCATCCTCACAGAGATTTCCTCGACGGGAGAAAAAAAAAGATCGGCGAGAGTACAGAGAGAATGAAGTGCGGGGATATGCTCGGAAATTTATATAAAAGTAGGCTGACACATATGCAATATCATGCTGGACACTCTGCACAGCAACACGCCACACAGGGCATCGGAAAAAAATTTACCATTGTTTTATTTATTACTCAGGGTTCTTTCCTCTATGTGTGTTTTGTGTGGCACATTGCTCACGGTTTTTTTTCTGGGCGGAAGAGAAAGAGGAGAAAGTAAAAAATATTGTTTGAACGTGTACAGGTTTTTCCTGGACGTAGCTCGTGTGCATTTCGAGGAACAAAAGATCGGAGTGAGATGGAGGTTAGGTAGTTGTGTGAGAAGGGAAAGGAGGAGGAAACTCGTGAACCCTTTTATCCTGCTAAAATGTTAATAATTCAAAGGTAACAGCCTATTTTTATATGTGCCTCACCACACACTCAGAGAAAGGCCTTCGTTTCACTCTCTTGTCTTCTCTGTCAGTCAAGCATGCCATGAGCTCTCTCTCACTTTCTCCTTTGTGCCTCTACGTTACAGAGAAAGCGGCTGCTCTTTTGTGATGAGCAACCACGACATCCATTTTTTTTCTCAGTGTGCATCCCCACCTCCTTTTCGCAACCCTTGGAAACGCGCGACGCTCCGCAATAAAACGTATGCATAATAAAGATGTAAATCAGCCAGTTATGATTGTCTTTCTCTGCAAGAAAACGTGGAGCCTTCATATATTCTCTGTATACAAAAAAAGACAGGGACGCACAAGCGTTACGTGTATTTTGGTAGAAAACAAAAAAAAAGTGGGAGGAAAGGAGTAAGAGTGGGAGCAGAAAATAAAACTCTAAAAGCGATCATCTTGCCCGTATCTACATAAATAGGAGCCATGTTTACATTGCTCAACTTCTCCACCATCGTCATGGACCGAGAAACTAGTTTTTTACAGTCTTCCACTCTTTCCTCCTCATTTGCAGCTTGCTCTCTTCGAGTCTTTGGGTTTTACCACCCGGAGAGGGACATGGAAAATTTAAATGTATGCAGGATCCCATTCATTCAAATTATGTCAACAATTTCTGGTCGTCTTCCCTACTTTCACTCTGTGAAAGTACACAACAAGCTCATGTGCACAGAGTCAGTGCGTCTGTTGAAAGAGTTGCTCAAGTCAGGAGAAAGGAGGTCAACGAGGTTAAACAGTAATAACTGTTTGTTCCACCGTGATGATGCTGGTTTTAAAGTTGAACCTTTTGCAATCTCATTCACGTGTCAACTCACAACGTCTGCCTCCGTTTCAAAGGTGGAGAAGTAAAGATGCTTTTATTGTGAGCGACGAATGATCGCGAAACAGATGAAGGTGGAAAAAAAAGTGAGTGATTGCGCCCTCGACACATGCACGAGGAGAAAGGTTTATTTGGATTCACTTAAATGTACATGCTTTGCCCGTGTGTTGTGGAGTTGATAAGAGAAAGTTTGCGAGACTCTGTGTTGCACACACTGCACAAAGTATCCACTTTCAATCCATTCGACAAACAAGAGTAACTTACGAGTTGCCATTTTTCAATCTGCTTCTCCCCATTTCCTCTTCCATCGTTTCCGCTCCACTGCACGCGCCCACCACACATATCTCGAGTGAGAGGTATATTTGCAATCCGCATTTTCCCCATGATTTATACTCAGCGAAGAGAGAGGTTATGGACGACTAAGCAGTAGGTCCGTTCTCTCTCTCTTACTTGCGTCTTCACCAATCATTTCCCATAAATAAAATAAATATTTGTCCAATATATTTTTTCCTCCAACCTTGTTGAGTGGGGAAAGGGAGAAAACTGCGATTTGCAACACACGTCGTCAAGCCATATCGAGGACTACTTGATAACAGCCTGGATTTACATGGATTGTGGAGTAAGCACTCGGAGAAAACACGGGAGTGAGGAGAAAGCTCTTTATGAGTGTAATGTATGCATACAAGTGTAGTTTTATTGGGGACGATAGAGAGGGAGAGAATTTGTTGACAATAAATTCCCTCGTCCTTCGTGTTCCCAGATAGAAATCGCTGATTGGACTGATTTATCTCGGAGCATTTTCTCTTTGTTCCTTTCTCCATTTGTTTTCACACCCTTTGCACACACACGAGACCAAGCTCCCGCAACAAGGAAGGAAGAGGACGGGCAAGGAGAATTGATTTTTCCTTTTTTTCTTTCTTCCCAATAATCTCCATCATCATCATCATCACAATCATGAGGCACAGAGGAAAGTGGAGGAGTGTATGATGTGGTTTCTTTTTTTCCGCTAGAAAATGTCAGGCTAAAATTAGCATTGCGAAGAAAAGGAGAGAGGCATGACAAGCAATTAGAAACAGGCTGCAATGTGCCTTTCCGATGATGACAAGACGAACAAGGGAAAACCGACAAGAGTTTTCTGCTCGAAACTCTGTGTTCATTCCAAAAGGTTTGAAACGGAAATGCGGGTACAACACAGTCTAAACTTTGCGATCAACGTGATGAAACAAACACACTCGTGTCATTAATTATGATTAACACCAGCCAGTTGTGTGTTCACAAAGGAGGGGGGAGAGAGAGTAAAAAAAAGTTTGGTGTGTGCACTTTTTTTTTATTCCTTTTGGCAAATGTTTCCCTCATCCCGTTTCGCTAAGCTTCATCGTTTTCCTCTCTTCGTCATCATTCTCGAAACGAGTTGTGAGCTGTGGGAGACTTAATTGTGGACTGACAGAATACGCTTTGTCTTTTTTTTCAAGTCGGTCAAGCTCCTTGCAACTTGCATACACGATCGCTCCACATCACCAGCACAACTGTGCCTCATAAAAAATGTGAGAGGAGGAGCGCTTTCTTTTCGAGTCAAAACTCTCCAAACGATCATCCATCATTAGAGAAATGCCAATTTTTGAGAGAGAAAAAAATCCAAACTTGCTCACAATTTTCTTCATGGTCATTTACGGCGCTTTTTTTCCTTCAAAAAAAAATATTACACTGGATTCGCTTTCACCAAATACGGAATACTCCGAGACTTGCACGCACTGTGCTTAAATGTTAAAGGGCTCCGCGGAGTAATTCATTTCTTTGAAGTGACGTTCTCTAAAAACACTCGTATAAGACTGACCTTGTGCTATCAAGTTAATACGGGGGGAAAAGAATGTTTATAATTTTCAAGATGAATCCTTCGCAACATTATTACTCCCTCTTGTTCTCTTTTTTTCCACAATCTTATTAGAGTAGAGAGGAATATCATGTATTTTTGAACTTTACACTGAGAACGTGTATTGAAAGGATTAGGACGAAGTTGTGATGCACTTCACAACATCTCTCTAGACACTATTTTTCTTTCTCACTTTCAGCTCAATTGTTTGTACACACTCGTGAAGTCGGAGGCTTCTCGGAGACAAAGGTTGTAAAACGGTTTTCTTTGTACACACTGTGTGTCCTATTGATGAGAGTAGGATTGTGATGATCCTAGTGGAATTTGAGTGCACACACTCTCTCTCTTCCAATCTCTCAGTTGGCATTTGAGAGAGAGTGGATGTCGCTTTTAAAAACGTGTGTCGATATGTGTCCTCGTGAAAAAATAAAGGAGTTTAATTCCTTTCCTACGAGAGCTCTCTGCATCCCGAGTGAGTGGCACACGCGTCCTTCCATAAAGCCCGATGATGATCTCCGTCTATTTCTCGGGTCTGATTGTATTCTGCCTTTTGAAAGTGACGCTGCTACAAGCCTGGTTCTGGTTTGATTGCTTTGCACAAGTGAAACCGAAACGAGAAAACGAAATAGCTCCACGGTTCAGAGTGGAAAAAGAAAAGAATGCTCGTAACAATAAAGGTTGTGTGAGTGTGTCTGCTATTTCGATTTTTTTTTCTCTTATCTCATCTCATCTCTCCCATCCTCCTCTTGTTAAACTCATATTTTAACCATTGAGATGCCAAAACGCGAGAGACAAAAACTCTCTAAATGCTCGAGTCTCGACTTTTTTTTTCTTCAAAGCTCTCTCAAAAGTGGAGTCTAGTTGTACAGTTCTCAGAGAGAGGATGCAATTTCATACGCGCGCCTACTTATACCATTTTTTTTCCTCTTTGAAAGCGTCATCTTCGTCATTGCCGTTTGGAGACGAGAGCAACTCAAAACGGTGGTGGTGTCGGCTGAGTAAAATCCGTGGGACAAAAAAATCCCTTCGGAAACAATTCTTTTTGCATCTCCTTCCACAGTTAAGCGGATGCAGATACGTACTCGATTTCAATGTTTGTGTGTGTCTGCGATGCTCTCGATAATACTCATTGGTTTGTGTGTGTGAAACTTGTTGGCAAAAGCGGAGCTTAGCATCTCTACACAATGTCCTCCACTGTATTTATGGATGTTCGAGAGTTCGCTACACACATACCGTACACCTATCTTGACTACTATTGACGACTACAGTTCAACAAAACTCTGTCCCTGGCGTTTCACAATTTCTTCCGGCTTTTATCTCGCGACGTGTGAAGGGCAATTTGTTGGAAAAGATCAGAGTCCTCTGTTGATTTGGGAAAGACGGTAGTCATTCTCATTTCTTCTCCATTGTGACACTCCAACGTGAACTTTGAGCCACTCCACGTGTGCAGGTGTCATTCATTGTGGTGCGTTCAAAGTGGGAGTTACACGCCACTTTGTGAGCGGCGTCCAAGTTTTTTTTTGGAGATGAGTCGTCCGCTCTCCTTGTCCATCTTGAGTTGAACTTCGCTAATAAATCATCCATGGCAGAGTGGAATGAAGGTCACGTGTGTCAGTATCACTCTCAAATGTCTCGTTCTTTGGACAACGACACTCTCAGCTCTGGACACTACCGCACATTATGTCGCCATTAGAGTGACTCGCTCCACTCCCCTGGATAAACTGTAGAGACATAGAAAAAGAAAAAAGTTTTTTTTTTCTCAGCCTTGTCCCTATTCTTTTTTTGCCAGGTGCAGAGTCGTTTGAGAAAAAGGGGAGAAAAAAAATTGTAGTGGAAAAGTTGAAAGGGAAAGCTCCATAAATGGATAATACATTGTGGATAAGAATAAGAGTGAGTGTATGGAGAACAAGAGGAAAAGCTCTGTTCTCAGCCCTTTGAACGCGTGTGTGCTCCTTTAATTGTTGTTTCAATGGGGAAAATAGTTGTGTATTTCTTTCTCATTTTTTTTTTGAAGATTGGAAAAGACCTGGAGAGAGTGGGAGGTAAAAAAGAGTAGAAAAATGTGAAGAGTTTTATTTGGTTGACTTGGTAAATGGTGAGAAAAAAAGTTTTTCTTTTCTTTCACTAGTTCGTCTTTACGTCCGAGTTTTTTTCCCTTGAAGTTGCCCACTTTCTCTTTTTATGTGCCATTTTTTTTTCTTCGGAAACGGTAGCGTTATACTTGACTTTCGAGTCGTTAAATCGATCTCGTCGGAGGAGCATTACGGCGGAGAAAATGGGAGAACAACATTTTCAGCTTTGATGGGAAAAATAAGTGTGTGCTTCCTCGTGTGAGCGGCTTGTTTTTCGGGACGTGTCCGCGAAAGGAGTGTGTGCGAAACTCTGATTTTTTTTGCAACAGAACAAGCATAACTCGATCAAAATTAACGAGAGAAAGGAGCGAAAAAATTTGGTGGTCTCCAATTTAGATAAGGGCACTTTCTCCGTAGAGATGAGCGGTCTTATCTTTGGGGTGACGACGATGATAATAATCTGGTGTGCCCCTCACTCACACTGAAGGAGGGAGATGCGCCTCCACCGAACTTTGTGAAAGCCTTTCATGCGCCACCGAAAGTGAAAAGAACGCTGCGATCACGATCACACGGTACACAACACACACACACATCTCCGTCTCTCGCAGTTCGTTTGCCTCGTGGTGGTAGTTTTGTGGAGTGGAGGGAAGTAGGGAAAGCCGCTGTTTTCTCCAACCTCCACACTCACTCCGGCTCCACACAGCAACCTAACTCTCACGCATCAACATACACGCTGCTCCTCTCCGCCGTCACGACGACTCACAGTGAAAGTGACACAAGGAAAACAAGGCTGAAACACGAATTTCTCTCTTCATCTTCAAAAGCTCCTTCTCAAACCGCATTTTGGGAAGGAACAAAAAATTTCCTCTTTCTTCAAAGTGAAAACTGGTGGAGGAGTGTGTTGTTGTGTGTTTTGAAAACTTGTAAATTGTGTGTCAACAACACAGAGGGAATATATAGCTCAGGGTGTTTTGCATATTCTAATTTTTTCCAAGGTGTTTGTACGTGTGTGAGTGTGCAAGTTTTTTTTGGAGAAAACTGATCCAACACTCTCGTCCAAAGTTGGATTGATTCGGAAGAAAGAGAAAACTTTTTTTGTAGCTTACTTGTCTGTGTGTTTTGAAGAGATGGAAAGGGGTTCTATTTGCAGAAATGTATTTTCTTCAGGAAGAGATTAGAAAACGGTGAATTTTTTTACAAAGAGAGAAACGTCCAGAGAGAGGGCATTCTCTCGGCTCTCTTGATGGAAAGCAATACATAAGGGAAGAAAATGGTGGGGAAGATGAGAGAGGATAGGGGGAATGAGAATGATAAATTACCCTTAGACTTTCACATCATCATCGTGAAGGCACCAAAGTTATGATATATTACTATGTATCCTGAGAGAAGCTACACATTTCTCCGGGTTTTTTTCGCACTCTCTTACTCCTCCGTACTCTATCTGTCTATCTGGTTTTGAGAGTGGAACAAAGTCAGTATGGCATCTCCGAGAGAAAAGTACATGTTTTACTCTCCCTCTCGGAAAACAGACGCACAGACACACGCTCTCTGAGTGAGCGAAGGCATTGTGTTGTTGAGAGTGAGTGGTGGTTCGTCGTCGGTGGTGGTTGGTGGTGGAAGAGGTCGGCAACTCACAACCTGAAAGGATGATGAACCCCCGTGTGCACGTCTTACCCTCTTTCTGGACAACATTTGAGATGACGAGGAGCTCCTCAAAACGGGAGATAATATGATGATGAAGCTTCTGAATTAATAACTGTGAGCGAATGGAATGATAGGTTCTTGAGCGGACGCTACTTGTCCTCTCGGGTGTCATGTGTAATACGTTGTGAAACACGTAAATAAGTGAGCTCTCTCTCTGAAATGTTTTAAAAGGAAGAAACACTCTGCCTTCAGGCTTCCCTCGAAATGAGCCGCTCGTCTCGGTGAAAACGGAGAACTTGTCTGAAAAGACAAAAGTTTCTCACAGTTTCGACGTGAGTTCCTCTGTTGACTCTGGTGTGTGGAAAAAATGGCAAATTACTTTACCTCCTTTGTCACACACCCGCTCCGAGTGATGTCATGCGCACAATATTTTATACTCTCTCCGAAATGTGTGAGGTGAGGGATTGTGAGAAACAAAAGGAAGATTTAAACAAGTCTCTCAAAGAACACACTCATTCCAACGGGAAGGAGGAAACGATTTTTGCTCCAATTTCTCTTCCTTTGTCTCTCATTCAGCCCACACATTCCGTGCTGACGTTTTTTTAAAAGACAACAGCTCGAGAGAGAAAAGAAAAACGAAAATTGTGTAGCCATTGTCTCTGATCATAAAGCAGTGTGCATTAGTGAGTGAGTCGAGTTCGCCACTTGTTGTGCTTGTTTTGAAAGATTGAAGACATTTATTGGGTTCGAGGCTCAGAGTTTATGTCGCTTTGAGCCTCTCTCTTTGTTCAGTCACAAGGAGAGTCCTTTGCGAAGATAAAATTATTTCGGAGGTGGAAACAGACATAAATTAAGTTGATGAAAGTGTTCTCACAGAGACAAAGATGTTTTCAACGGAGTCGCTCGTTTCTCTCTTTGTGTGTCGAATGGGGTTGGATTTTTGTTTGAAATCATTCCCTCCTCAATTTTTTTGACCACGGATACAAACTGAGGCGGAAGAAGCACACTCGAGGTTTTCCTCAGATTATCATCTCATGCGTTGTCAGTGAGAACGAATGTGCGGAGATAAAATAAAAGTTGCGCTCATCAGACAATGGGTGCTTCTTCTCGAGATGTTTCTAATCTGTTCAAGGATGAGAGGTTTGGTGCGTCTCGAGCCTTGTCTCCAACAATCGCAGGGGGGAGAAACATGAAAATAGCACAAATACCAAACTGTCACTGGCTCCCCGCTCTTCGTCGACGTCATCGTCGCTCTCGTCGTCATTCTTTGTTTCCGATCACCGCAAAATATTGTCCTCACATTTGCTCAGAGAGTCCCAATATTGGGTGACACATGTGTGATGATGGTTGCTCCCGAGATTTGTAATTTTACAATCAAGAGAAAACTCGTTGTGACTCTCTCAATCATCGGGAACACACAGAATTACGTGTGTGAGCTCGCATCACTTGGTTATTACGATCCGTATGTGTGTCAGCGACAGAGGTTGGACTCGAACCAAAGAATTGTGAGGCTCGGAAATAATTGAAACTTGAGGAGGAACTAACTCATTTCGCCAGAACACAAGCTCCCATCGAAATTCGAAGTCGTCCTCACATTACGCGTGTGTGCATTTGTGTGTCAGAGAAAAATGCGGACGGTGTCTATTCTCGAAAATCCTTCCAGTTGCGGCTAACTCACAAGACAATGTTAGGAAGAAGCTCATTAATGCGCTCATTACACCAGATTACATGGTGACGATAACAAGAGAGGGCCAACAAAGAATCTTCCTTGCGATTACTCTCATCTGAATGTGAACTCACATACGCCATTCATCCTCCGCACGAATTTCGTTGAACAAAAGAAAAATATCGTGTTCTCACAATAATTTGTACCGCAAAAAGAGAGTTGGGTACACCGTGAATTGTGTGTGATTTTGTGTGAAAAAAAACTACGTACGTACGCTGTGAGAAGGAGCGAATGTTTTAGTTTTTGGCAAAGAGCCATCCTGATGGAGGCTAGCCACCAGTTTGACACGGGAAACGCAATCCCTTGTGCACACACGGTTTCTACACCGTAGAGAAATTGGTTTGCAATATTGGGGAAGCAAGAGCGCTATTTATTTTACTCAAGTAGAGCAAGAGAGAGAGTGTCAATTCTAGCGAAAATTATACGGGGAAATGGCCAAGTCAAATGGTGTGTGTTAAAGGTGAAGGCGAAACACATGTAATTAGTCATTTGGGAAAGCCACACCAGCATCGCGGAGCACTTTACACGGAAAAATATATAAAAATACATACACGCGCTCAATCTTCGCCTCTCGACGGAGTTGACTCGAGAAAAAAACTAAAAATATATGTGAAAAAATATTTTCGTCGAGATGGCAATGACTACTCTAACTCATTCGCTTATGTAATTAAAGATACCTCCATGTGTGATGATGTGATATTATATTGTGAGTGAAAAAAAGGCAAGAAATGACATCAATTGGAAAAGTGAGTTGGGCACGATGTGAGAGAAGATGAAGTTTCGTACAAAGTTTTTTTTTCTTCCTCTTTGACTTCTTCAACAAGTTGATTTTTTTTTCACGCACTCTCTCTATTTTTGTGCGAAAATGAGGGGAAAGTAGATTGGAAATTTCAGAAGCTTGAGAGGATGACGATGATGATGGCTTTCGACCGAGTGCAAGAGAGTTTGTCAATAGGTTAGAGTCACTTCGAGAAAGTTCCCTTTTTCTGAGAGTGATCATAATGTTCCGAATCGAGCGTCTGGGAGAAAGGAGAGAAAGGCTTTTTGTTGTACTGGAAGTTTTCCAGGAGATTATCACAGACTGTATTCATCGCAGTGCGTACGCATTCATTCTTTTGGTTCGCATTCATTTTGCGGTGTTCTCCAAAAAGGGATAAATTCACACAACTTTTGTGTGAATGCCTTTCAGTTGTGCCCTCATTATGGTTATCGGAAGTGGACATCATTTACTAGAAACTCATTCCCTTTCCTCCGAAAGTGAGCAACAAGTTCAACGAAATATATGGGCGTACCTACATTTTAAAAAATCGTTGTTCAAGGGAGGAGCAGTAGAAAATGGTAGAAGAACTGGAAGAGTATTCGGAATGAGAGACAGAGAGAAACGACGAGTTTTTAATAATGATAATAGAGGAACGAGATTGTTTTCCTTTTCCTTTCTGCCCGGAGAAAAGAGTGGGAGAAAGGGAGTGAGCAACTCCCCCTTTTACTCACAAATATATTATATGGCCGCCGTAAAGAGGGGACGTTGATAGTTTTGTAGGTTGGGTTGCGTGTTCTCCCGACATCATCCTCGACTCCCTTTTGAGTGGAGAAAGTGATGTTCTCCTTCTTCCCTTTTCTCATCTCTTTCTCTCGGTTTTGCTTTCCTTTGTAGTTTGCTGATGATAAAACACAAAAGCAAGGCAAGACAGAGAACGGCTTTAAACTGCCTCTTGTAAAACCTGTAAATAGTCATTATCCCTGCCATTTCATGCCATTTATGGGGACAAACTTGCCTTCGCCTCTGAGACGGCTGACTTTGTCTCGAAAAGAAATTGGAATCCCTTCAAGCCACCTTTCTCTCTCTCTTTCCCGTCGTGAATATTCCAAAAAAAGAACAACTTTTTGATGCTCACCGTTTGGGGACTTGAAAACGGAGGAGAGCCACGAAGTTATGGATTTCTCCATACTTTTTATGATCGAGAATGAATTATGTGCAGTTAAATGGAGGAGTGATATACGAGCCTGCTTTCTCTCCAAGTATTCCTTTGGATGGCACACTAAAGCGAAACTCCAGAGTTAATTTGTCATGTGGATCACACGAAAGGGAGAAAGTGAATGTCTTTCATGTTTTACCTCTTTTTCTATCTACTTTCTCTCCACGATTATGCCATGGGGAAGGAAAGATTTCCTCATGCATAATGGCTCGCATGCCGGGGAAAATTGTTGGAAGAAATACCCTCCTCTCAAAAATAAAACTCGTGTATCACATTCTTTTGCATCCAACTCTCTCTCTCTCTCTGTCTGTTGACCAATCTCATGATCAAATGATGACCAATTTTTTTCCGAAAGAAAGCTATCACGAGAAACCATAATATTTTTTCTTCAAAAGGAGGAACTCTCTTAAAACGATATGAGTCATCATCATTAAGCTGTCTCTCGATTTTTACCACCAACACCGGCGTTATACACCCTCTGGTTAACTGGTTCACTCTCGCTTTTCCTTTTGGTCATTCCATAGGCACGTTGTTATGGTTAATGTGTTGAAAATGGGAACTCCGGCCCTGTCGACAAGAGACAAACTGTATGGCTGCGTGATGGGCATCAACGCAAGAAAAAAAACCTTGACACCACCAAAAATTGTATAAACTGTGATGGGTAGTTGCACAAGCAAGAATCTCATCACGTTCAAACAAAAAAAGACACTGAAATCAACTCGAGGTAAAGATCCTCTCGGATTTTGTGAGTGAAACTGAAGCAACTGTGATTATGGCGGCAGTAGCAGGTATCTATGGAATGGGTGATGATCCCTTCGGCCTTTGCCGTACTCCAAAAATTTATGGTCAGAGCTTTCATCCGCTTCAGCATCAGCAATATCAGCAGCATGAGAAGACATTCGAGTCGTTGTGAGTCGATTATACTGTAATAATCATAATGATCATGCAATACTCTCTGATTTTATCACTAAAAACTATATCTCCTTGTAATCCAGTCAGCACATCACACACACTTCCTGGTCTCGTCTCTTTTTTCTACATTTATCTAATTCTTGCTACTACGCTTTCAAAATGCTTACTCATCTTCTCCCATCAATGCATCCAACTATTTTTGAGTAGACACGCTATTCCTATGCTTCGATCAACTTTCTCCTCTTCCAGTTTTTTGCTTTTTTCAACAAAAAAAAACACACAGTCACAATCAGGAAGAAAAGAAGTCACACTTTTTTACGCGTTTTAATCTGCATGTAGTATGGAAAAAATGTAAAAAAAAAACATTTTTTTACACATTTTTCGGTGACGTCAGTGAGATACTTTGATAAGCAATATATTATCGATGGCCTGCTATTTTGTTTCAGCATGTTTACACTTTTTTATATAAATAAAATACTGCTTCGAGGCTGCAACAGTGAATACCACATTTTTTGAGCGAAGAAAAAAAGCAAAGCTTTTGAAAGCCTTTTTTTATAAACAATTTTAGCGCGGGCTTGAATTCAATGTGAAAAGATTATGATTAATTACTAATACGCTATTTGCTCTGGTGAGTCCATACATTTTTAAAATGTGCGACTACGCTTCTCTCATGTCACACAATACCGTCATGATTACATTGTCTTGTCATTTCGTGATGCATGCGTTGCTGCTCTGCGTTCCGTGATTTAACTCTGTACTTTGACTGCATGAAAAAAAATGATCAAGATTTGTCCAACGAACATTTTTTTTTTTGCGACTCACCATTTTGAAGGACAGCGAGGCCTGCTTCTCATTTGTAATGAAACGTTATTTTCCCTGATAATTACGGATCGCGTATTCTCCCTTGTGTGTGTCTATCTATATCTCTTCCTGTTCGGTTATGTTTGACAAGTGTTTGGATTTTTCTCGGAATGCTATCTTTAATCATTCTGCTCGTCACTATGCGTCCGTGGGACGAAACACATTGCTTGTGTCGCTGCACACTTACACAACAACACTCAGAAAGAAAGTCCAAACTTTGAAGCTCACACACGCTCACACTCTCACACACAAAACTACAAAATGGGTGACAAGCTTCGTTTCCTCGTTCAAAAAAACAATTTCAAATACAAAAAAATACTTGTCGAGTCAAAAAACAGTGTACCATTGTCACACAAAACAAGACAATCTTAAAACACTCAAAAAAATGTATGACTTGTCCTGGTCACATAAAGATTGGATGACTGCGTCGAGTGAAAAATTGTGCACAAAGACGTACACAAAATTTCTCTTTGTCTTTCCCCGTGTCATTGAAACTTTCTCTTTTTTTTCTCTTTCACTAATAAAGCAACGAGATGACGATGCAATGAAAGATTAGTTTTTACACTCTCTCTCACCTTTTATTAGTATTGTTTGTGTTCTCCAAGAGTGAAGAAGTGAGTACAAACAAACAACCGAGTGTGTGTTTTTTTCTTCTTCACTTTCTCTTGTCGTGTGTGTTGTTATCATGGACGTCTCTTTGTCTTTTTCCCTTTTTCTACCAACTCACTTGCTGCTTGAAGGAAAGAAGGAACTTCCAGGTATTTTACTATCTCAATAATCAATCAACATAAACTATAACTCTTTTCTATTTTTCCTCTCTCTTTGTCTCTATCGTAGGACACTAAGTATTCCTAATAATTATTGTGTGTTGTCTTCTGTGTTCTCTTTATGCGACTTTCACTTTTGCCCGTCTTCGCCACAAAAAAAGACCTAGCGTCAATTTACAGACGGAATAATTTGTACAAAATAAAATGACATTTTTTCCCCTTCCACACAAAGGTTGACACACACTTGTGCTCTGTACATTAAAAAAGGTAAATTCTGTCTTCGTGAAGGGATTTAAAACAAGTGTTCTTCGAGCATTGATCGGTTTTTCATGCTTAATTTCTCTTCTAGCCAATAATCGTAATCCAGGCTGCTGCTCCGCTACTCATTCTCTCTGCATGCTTAGACACGGCGAATTGAGATTCCAGAAAAAAAATAGGATCGATGTCCACGTCGTTCACACGTTTCCCCACTGCCAATTTATGTTGGAAGTGGTGGAAAAACAGGTGGCTGGAAGCACGTGAATATTTACTTTTGTCTTGCTCCATTCTTTGTGTAATCCACACCTAAGTCGTTTTCCCTTTTTTCCAAGAGAGAGAGAGAAGAAGAAAAAAAAAAATGTGTCAAAGTCATTTCCACTTTATTTTCTCCTGGAAAGAAAAAAAGTCCTTTATTTTCTTGCGCTCGTTTCTTTTGCGATAGATTTTCGTATGGTTTGTGCAGTTCAAGTTGATGGGAACTCTTACTCAAGTCCATTGTCCCTTGACCAAACAGCGCAGTTATACCTTTAGGTTTGTAATGGTGAAAGCATTTTTTTGGGGGAACGACAGAACTTTTATGGGATGCTAATAGTCATCTCTCGTGAGTATCGTGGTACGTAGATAAAAAAGTTAGTTTTTTCCTCAATCACACCGTGATCCCATGACCATTCTGTCCATCTGGGAATTTTTCCACAGTCGTCGTAACAAGAAGAATATGTACGTGGCGTTTGCCGAAATTTTATTCACCGACTGAATCCTCATTTTCGGCTTGAAGAGAGCACTCCCAAACCGTGGAAGGCATGCCCAAAAATCTCGCATAGACTCATTGAGTATTTTTAAAACACATCTTCTTCATTACTTGTGTGGAAAACAATGCAGCTCCAGAGTCACCAAGAATAAACTACTTCATTTCTTTTTCATATTTACTTTGTACTATCCCATGGAAAGGAAATTGGAGCAGGATTTTTTTTTTTAAAAAAAAGGGAAAGTGACAGCAGCAGCATGACACCGTAATATGCACTTTGCATATAGATTTTCCAGAGAGACTTCAATTAGTGCCGAGTAAAAGGAGTAAGCGCACATTGCATTTTTATGTTTGTTTTCAACTTTTCACACGCATATTTAGAGACTCCGCAACGCCGGGGAAAAAAACTTTAGTTTCTATTTTTTTTAAAGTGAAGCGGAGCTAAAAGCTTTTAATTTGGCTGTTTTTGAGATCGGCAAGATACACACTGACAGTTTTGGAGCATTCTCCTCAATATGTTTTGAAAGAGTGGTTCAAGCTCTCGGAAAAAAAAGGGTGGAAAAGTTAGAGAAAAAATTCATCTTTTGCAGAGAATAGACCGCATCATTATTATCATCATTATCATCATCGGCAGAAAGTGTTATAAAGTGGAAAACATTTTTAGTATAAAAAAAACCAGCGGTTGTTGTATCTCCGAGTGTCTGTGTTTATAATGGAGAGAGAATTTTTTTTTCTGGCTTTTTGAAGAGGCCGCTCTAGGTTTTATTTCGCGAATATGAAGTGTGTGTGTGTGTCGTCGCTAATGTTGTGGAGGCATGTGTCATGATAATAATCCAACGCTGACGCTCTTCCCTTGTGGTTCCGTAAGATATGCGGCGTAGGGTCGTCTTCGCAAGATAAGAAGTTCCCAATTGTTTTTTTTTCGTATTGATTCGGAATGAAGAGGAGGACAATGATGATGTCTTCCTGGTCTCTTTTGTTGTCTCCACTATTTTCGTTCCTTTTGTTGGGTAGGAGAAAAAAGGAGCTTTCTCCAAGAGAAAGTGAGAGATAGACTCGACTTCTTTTGTGGGGTGGTGGTGCACCATGCAAATTACACTGTGATTGTGAGGATAAACGTGAGCAATTTCGAGAAGTTCACAAAGGAGTGTGTGCTTTTTATGGTGACCTTTCTCAGAGGAGAATGCTTCTCTCAAACTCTCCTCGTCAATCCGCTCGGAGGAGTTGGAAAAGTTCATTTTCACTCAAGGACACACCAACTCATTGTCCGCACTCGAAAATGTTCACTTCACAAGGTGTGTTGTGTGGAAAAGGAGGGAGTTGGGATAATTCCGATGTTTTTTTCCAAATCCCACCAATTTCTTGCTGAATTGCACACATTCTTTCCTCTCGTGTGTGTGCGGAGACCTAGGAAAAATGCGTGAATACCACCAAAAACAAAGTTGGAGTGTAGAGAGGAAAAAAAAACTCACAAAAATTATCCTAGTCCTATTCCACCTAGCTGATCCTACTTGGCACACGTACAGTTCTTGGCATGATTGTAGCTCTGCAAATGTGTGCCATTTCATCTACTTTTTTTTCTACAACCTTTCGCATCAGCTCGTCAATAGGATGAGCACACTTACATTTTTTTTTCTGTGCCGATGATGACTGAAGCATACGGTCCATATCTCATTCATTCACGGTGAAGTCGTTGCAAATGAGAGTAAAGAACCGTGGTGACACACTCGGCGGAGAGTTTTTGAGGAAAACTCTCTCAATCCTTGGAATCTAGACGTTATTATTACTATCATTATGATTATTATTAGTATGTATGTATGTGTCTGTGAGATTTTGCATATGCTCTGCCAACAAGGGAAATCCGTGGCGTATGCTATTGTTGGCTCAGAGTTTGGCTATCTCTCTTGTTATGCAACGAGTTTTCCTGGAGTTGCTCGACAGTTGACTCGTCTCTCTCCTATGAGAGAAATGTTGTGTTGTGACACGCCAGTCATGTTTTCTCTGCATCTCCCTTGTTGTCAACGTCACTCCTCATCTACTCGCGTGGTGAGCGTAATTGCTTCGGATGTGTGATGATGGGCGCTCCTGCCCTCGGATTCTCATTGGAAAGCAATGTTTGAGAGTCGGAATGACCTAGTGCCAGCTGAAAATCTTGATATGAGACTTGATGAGCTATGCTCTCACACAATATATAAAACAAAACGAGACCAAACACTGATTGTTTTCCGTGTGGAAATGTTTAGTAGAATAAAAAGAGTACTCTAACTTGTCCCCGCCGAGCGTTTTATTTTTTGGCGTCATAATTCGTGGAGTCCCTTCTCAATTGTTGGCGACGAGCGGGTTGCGTATTTTTCAGAATGAAAATAGTGAAAGGAGCCGTCACCCAAGCCAAAGAGATCATGCTAATGACAACGGGTCACTCATCACCATTCTCTCTGGTTTATTCTGGTAAACATTTCGGTTGGCAATGGCGAAAGTATTTGTGATGATGGTTTTTGGGTAGAGTGAAACCCTCTCGTCGATTCCAGTTTCTGAGGTGAGCATGTGCTGAGGTTAATCAAAGCAAATTGTGGTTGTCACCAGGTGATCATGGTGTGTCCTTCATTTATTCTGACAGCACGACACACATAAAAACTACACAACAAAAATACCTTTGCACTTTTCTCTCCCTCTCTTTGGAATGACGACAATGGTGCTTAGAGGATGCCACAACTTTTGGCATACTCACACAAAATTCCCCCTTGACTTCGAAACGCTTTAAACCTCCGTTTCTCTCTTATTTCGATTAATACGAGCTCCTTGTCTCTTCGGGCATGAAAACCACTCAGCATTTACATAAAGTGAAAGTTTTTTCTCTCTCTCTCTTCCTTTGCCTTCTCTTGAGTCCGTTCTTTCTCTCTTTCCCTCTCCACTCAAGCTTGCACTTATTTCCCATAAAATAAAAGTTTATCATGTTCATTTCCTCGAAAAAAAGAGTACAACTCTCAACTCACTTGGGAGATCTATCCTCCGCTCAACGAGTGTGTGTGTGAGCCCAGAAATGGGAAAAAGAGAGACCAAGTTTTATTTTTTAGTAAAAAAGCGTCGAGTTGAGAGGAATTTACCTATATTACATGCACAGTAAAAATGTGAGTGCACACATTACGATTCCAACATGGTTTTAGAGTCGAATTGCATGAGTGAATTTTTTTTCGTCTTTTCAAATGAGAGAAGTGAGCAAAACGACACACGCACAGACACACACATGCATTTACAAATAGAGTTGAGAAAAGGAGCACAAAAAAATGAGGAGAAAGGCGGTTATTTTTTCGCTTGGTCTTCTGATTTTTATTTCGGTGCGTATATCTCTCCTCAGACAAAGGGGGAGAGTGTAATTTTAGGGAAAGTTCAAGTGGGAATCATGATAATATTTTTTTAGATGACTGAAATCGAAACACACTCGACTGCTCGCGCGCTCGCTTTCTTACTTCAGTGGAGTGGATTTAGACAGAGAGCTAGCGTCAACCATGTGTGGGTTTAAAAAAGGAGTCATGAGGCTTGATCAACTTTCTCCGCTTTCTCCAATAATACACAAAGATACGAGAGGATGTACTTGTATAATTTTTTCCTCTCTTTCCGCACCAAAATGGTCAGAGAAGGCAGGAGGATACAAGGAATTATTGAAGGAGAACGAGGAGAAAAGCGGAAAGTGAATAGGATGAGTTTAGGAGAGGAGACCAGGATTGAGACAGAGAAGAAAAAAAAAGAGCCTAAAGCGTCGTGTAAAGGCCATTAAGGGAATCCCTTGTAGTGTGCCAGGTTCCAGTGCTCGACTTCCATCAAAATGACTCCCTCCTCTCGTTTTTTTTCTCTGCCACATTTTCCTCCCATTTGTTCCATTAGTCAATAGCCAGAGAGAGGGGAGAGGAGCTTGAGAAAATGGCAACGAAGAGAGAATAGAGTGACAATAAAGTCGATCCCTGTGGTCGCCGTTTTCTCTCTTTGTAACTCAAAGTCAGGACTCACGATTCAAAAAAACGTGGACGTGCGATGGGGAGAGAAACCTATACAAAACGGGAGAAAGATCGACCACTTCTCCTCTCTGGTTGAGCTGGACACAGAGAAAAGGGGAAGCTTGATTTTGTATCAATCCCAATTAATAAAAATGAAGGAGAGCAAGACGTCTTGAGAGTCTGAACAACATGCACACCCAATGTCGTGCACAAAAGACGGAAATAAATTGCCAGTTCTCTCTCTCCACAATCTCTCAAAGCGTCCACAAACGAGAGTCACTCATATTGGTGAGTAATCCCGTAAATGGACGATGGAATTCTGAGCCGCTTTTGAAGGACAACATTAGAGGAAACATGTAATTGAGGTCTTTCAATTAAATTACCAACCACCGATTTGAGACTCTCTCTGTCGACTATGATTAATTAAAAGGACGACTGATAGGAACCATGCATCCGTCATAAAATCGAATAAAAGTTGGTGCCAGTACTCTGCCTGTAATAGTGAATGTAGAGCTTCCTCTGGTTACCCCATGTGGTCTCTTAAATATGACTACCGTGGCAAAAAATGAGGATACAGTAAAAAAATACGCAGCGGCAAACAAACGCGCCTTGTCAATATCCCGGGTCAGTGGTTTTGTATCACTGTTCCGCTTCTATTGACATACAAAACAGTAGAGCTGTAGTTGTAGTTTACAGGCATAGCATGGCACTCACTAAGGGAAAACAAGTTTGGAGAAAGAAATGGCAAGAATGTGGCGAGCTTCCTCTGGCGGCAAGTGGAGTCAACTGAGTTTCATTTAGAAAGCGTGTGATACCGGTTTATTTTTCTCCGATGTCCTTGTCGGACCGCTGCGAACCAGATGACGCTCGTAGTACTGTTTCGAAAGACGTCGTGATTGAGAAGTGTTGTAGGTTGTGGTATTCCTCTCTGTGAAAAACCAAGTCCACTCCTTAGTCCCAGAGTTTGAGAACCTCGTGTAGTGTAGTGAAAAAGGAGGATTGTGGAAACCCGGTGTTCCTCTCGTACACACTCCTCTTTTTTTTGCCATCATCATCATCGACACAACTGAGACGAGGATCCGCAGCGGGTTTTTTACTCGAGACCCACGAGCAGCCAACACATGCTGAGAGAGCGAGCACATTTATGTTTCCTCTGCAGTCTCTGTCTCTATTTCCTCTGTGTGCGATGGTGTGGAGTCGTACTGCATCGCAAGTGGTTCGTGGAGCCACAATACTCTCAGCTGCAGCAGCACTTTCCGCCTTTCACCTCCACGTTGCTCTCACTTTCTCTCTACCGCAGAATTGGCTGTAGAGGGCGTTCATGAGGCACACTCATTCCTACTGCTTCCCTCTCCAATTTACTCCGTGGACACAAGGAGAAAGCTGACGAGTGTGGAGGTACCCAAGGCTCGTAGTGGCTGCACACTCGCCAATTCTCCGTCATGAATTTTCACCCCCTCTACTTTTTTTCTCGTCCTCTTTCACAAACACACGTTATACTCTCTCCCACTTTCTCCACTTCTCAAACTTGCGTCTGCTCAAAGGGCCGTTCCCGCATTTTACTGCATTGCACTAACAAGCGCAAGAGAAGGAGCCGAACCATATTTTTTCTTCACTTCCCCTCTCTCTCTCTCTCTTTCGGGAAATATCTAATGTAACTCCAGTGTTGGTGTGTCTTTTACTTGGAGAAAGTTTATACGGCGAGTCTCTCCACAGGCTTGTCCGTTTGTAGCCATATGTGTACTTTATGCTCTTTGCATATTTAGCATACGCTTCTCAACCTCTCCAACAGGATAAGCATAATATCCACGAGAAACAAGTGTGGCACATACGGACGCATTTTCCTTTTATCTTACTCTCTCCTTCCAGCCCATTCGCCCTTTTCACTCTCACTCTGACTTTTCCCTATCACAACACTTTCATGTACACCCCACACGACAGCTTGCCTCAGTCCTCCATAATATTACTACCCATTCTCAATGCTCTTCCTGTTCTTTTTTTTGGCGATAGTGTGCAAATTGCTCGCTTTATTTCTCTTATTGGTCATTCGGCACGAGAAATGGGAGAGGAAAGCCATGTATTTTGATGGGATATCATATGAAATCCGGTGTGTGTGAGGAGAGCCTCTTTTTTTCACCTCTCGCTCAACCTGTGCCGGTTATATTCTATTTATTAGATTGTGATTGGCAATAATCCGGTGTGTGGCAGGTGCTCACAATCCGGCTCTCTGTGATGCATATCTGCTTTCTCTTTGTTTTTCACCTGCTGCGGTTCAAGTGGAGAGGAGCAATGAGTCAACAAGAGAGTCGCTGCGGAGAGCAAACATTCTAAGAAAGAATGCCCATCCATGTCACTCCACACCTCTTTCACTCTCCCACTTATACATCGCAATAAATAAAAAAGCAGGGTATTTGTTTCACTCTCTCGAGTGGTTGTGTTGAGCAGAGTGAGGATATTGATGAGATGTGGGTTGTGGTGATAATGTGCCAACTGGGCTTTTCCACTCTCTCTTTCTCACTCTTCATCTCTCTTTTTGCTGGAGAAAAAAAAACAAAGGAAAATGCTGATGAATATTACAGTAGTTTCTAGAGAAGTGCGCTACATACTTTCTCTCTGACACATTGCACATCACCAGCCAGTTTGCTAGTTTCTTTGCGCCGCATAAATGAAACGGGGAGATACACATGTAGGGATGATGGGCAAGCGTTTTTTTTCTATTGCATCTCACCCGAGAACAGAGAGAAAGCTCATCAATCCAATAATACCCTTGGGCCCTTGCTTTCTCTAGCTCTTTCTCCGCTTCCTCGTGTGTCTTACTGAGAAAGTCATTGAAAAGTGGAAGTACGTCGTTCTCCTTGAGCACAATTGAGTAGATAGACAGCAGCAGAGAGAGGACATTCAACGTGAAGGGTAGTCGGGGATGCGCTTTTGCATATTATTATCGAAATGGGGGGAAATGTGATTGGGGGAATGGGAGAGATGAAAGATGACACCATTTCCTTCCTCCTCTGTGTTTCGCGTGGGAATCGAAGTTGAGCTTCCGTGCGTGAGCATTTCTATCACGGGTTGCGGAAGGGAATGAGAGGCTCGTCAATTGTTCAATGGGAAAACGTGTGCATTACCGATACGTGCTGGAGTACACGAGATACTGTCTATTTAGACACTTTGGAGTAAATATGAACTATATTTGAAAGCGGAAGGGAATTGAAGTTAATCACCTTTTCCTCTTCCACGGTTGTCATCATCATCGCACATATATATTCATCATGGTATGCGTAGTACATGTTTTTTTGCTCGTCATTTTTTTCACTGATTCATTTCTGTGTGACTCTCCGCAACTTCGTAGCGCCGCCACTTTCTCCCACTTCCGATGAGTGCGAGCACATTTCAAAGAAAACAAGGGAGAAAGTGTGTGTAATGTGTTTGAATGTATTATTTCTGACTGCCACACAAGCAGATACATTTTCCCTGTGACTTTTCTTTTATTGTGCAAGAAGGGTGTTCAGAGAAAGATGTTTCTCTTTTTGGTGTTCCACCGGAATTTTTGTTTCAAGTGAAACCGTGTAATGCATAAATAATGCCATTTTCAAGGGAATGAAAAGGAAGAGCTCAAAGAGAAAGGGAAAAAAACTAATGCGAAAGGAAAAAGGGATCATCATCGTGGAATGTACCTTTTTTTCCTTTCCCTCTTTTTCTCTTCACTAGTTTATTTCCCTTTGCTCTTTCTTGCCTTCCTTGGGAAATATGCGCATTATCATGATCATCATATCATCATCATCATCATACATGCAGACAGCTTTTTTGAAGACGAAAAAAAATAAGAATAGTGGAGAAAAGGGGAAAGGGAAAAAAGGAGGAGAAAAAAAAGGCAGTAGCACTCACAAACATTGCACATCACACATCGAGAGAGAGAAAGCAAGAACATATCCGTCCGCTTTCTCGATTCTCTTTATTTTTATTCTGGTGTAACCTTCCTCCTTCTTCGTCTCTTACTCCACAGTGTTCATCATTGTGACAGTTGAGAGATGCTCACATAATATGAATACAAACACTACAGCTATCCCCGCACACCCTCTCGCTGTACATTTCGCTATCGTCTTCAGAGACGAAGGGTGATGCTACATGTGTACATCTTTTTTCTGGTGGTGGTGGTGGCAAAAAATGGCAAGTGTACTGGTGGTGGTGCCTCTCTCACTCTACGTGCATGTATGCCTTACTTTCTCTCTCTTCTGATATTTTTTTCTGGTGTTGGTGGTGGTGAAAGTGCCTCCCGCAGTTTACAAATGCTTTTTGTCAAAATGAAAGCAGGGTGTGGTCTCCTATCCTAATAGAGATTTTCTGCAGATTCCTTCTCTCTCTCTCTCTTTTTTTCTTTCCATCTGATTCACAGACTGCCTCTCAGAGAAAGAGAGTGAGGGTCTTTCTCTCAAAATAGATTTTTTCCTTGTATCATCGATCTCTTTTTCCTACTCCCCCCATCTGACTTACAGAAGAAGTAGGGATTCCTGGAGAGAAAGAAAAAAAAGTAGGAGAAATGCGAGTACTCTGTCATGTCCGTATCTGGTGAGTGAGTGAGGGAAAGTGTGTGTCTCTGAGAGGGAAGCGGAGGCCTTTTTGTAGCACAAATGTATATTACGGAGATAGAAAAATGTAACTTTCTCTCCTCTATTATCACATGATGATATGGAATTCCACCACGCTCCTACTCATTCGCCATGCATATTTAGGGTGACTTGTTGTAGCGACTGAAAACCGCAATGAACGGCTAGCGAAAGCGTGTACGAACAGTGAGACATGAAAGATACACTTTCTACATGGACTCAGACACATACTCACATTTTGTAACTAACAAAACGAGAGAAAAACTGATGTAGGCATCATCCCATCTTCTCTCTTTCTCTGTTTGGCATGCTTTCGCCTCCCCCTTTTTGTCCACAACATTGGGAAAATGTTGCGAAACTTGGAGTGAAAGCAAGAGAGAAAGTAGAAGAGCAGAGTGCTGCCCATTCTCCTTCTTTGAATGCCTCTCGCTCACTCCTTTTCCTTTCATTTCGCTCTGCGTGTTGTCGTTGGTGTGCGTCTACTCCCTGAAAAAATTTTCTTCGTTGTGGCAAGCTGGGATAATCGTGGATGTGAGACACGAGCCTAACTCAAAACGGGAAAACTTATTTGGGTGGTGGTAAATTCAAAAAGTCATCTAATCTTTTTCTACATATGCACGCATTTCGAGGGAGAGTATCCAGTGCCATTTGCATGATCCAATTAAATACGATCACAAAAAGAAAGAATGCAGTTGGCCAACTTTCTCTCAGAGAAAGTGAAAGTGAGCAAGGGATAGTTAAGAATGTTCTTGTTCTAAATTCTTCTCTCTCACTTCAAAACATGGGTGGAGGAGATGACGAAAAAGTTGTTTATAAACTTAGATTTATTTTCTGTGCTTTTATGAAGGAAAAAAACAGGGATTTTGAGGTTTCCAGTGTCCAATCTGAATTTTATTCCTTTTTATGTTTCACCATTTTTTTCTACTTGGAATGCTTTTTTATTTTTTTTTAAATAACGGACGAGTGTACATAAAATGCATACGAATTTAAATAAAATCTGTCCGAAGCTATTCCAACTTTAAATGTAACTTTTAAGTTACGCACTTCACATAAGATTGCACACACGTGCTCAACAGATTTTATAGCAATAATTTTTAGAGTAGTTCACGCTCCAGCAGCGTGGTCAGATCATGATGATGGCTACCGTCATCATCATCAACGTGTGATAATATTTTGATTTTGTTTCACTCTACTTTCTCCGGTGATTTTCTGGTAGCTGGTAGTGGTGGTGGTGGCATGCCTGTCTATCTCTTAACAAATAGCCTTTTTTATCCCATTCTCTCACTCTTCTTGGGCTCTGTGTGTTCGAGAATATTGTGAAGGTTGACGAGAGAGTGTGAAATGAGGAGAAAAAAAATGTGTGGAAAAAAAAGTCGTCCCATCCCAGGAAGGAACCAATTGTTGGTAGTGGACCCACTCTCTCCGACAAACACATAAAATTACGTGCACATTTCAGGATAGAAAGTGAGCTGAGAGAAAGCTCGCTTTCTCGCGCCCTCTTTCTCCACATTTTCTCCGGGCATCCACATTTCCGCAATGATTGCATACGATTATGTATTGCATGTCAAGTAAAAATCCATATTAATATTCAGACTTTCTCTTCGTAGTGGCACTGAAAAAAAAATCTCGTCGACGTGGAAGGCTGTTCCTCCTCTTACCGTACAATTTTCGTTTTGGTGTGTGTTACAAGACTCCTGGCTAGGTTTAAACACTTGGCGAAGTCACCGGGAACAGTGTACATGGTTCTAATGATAACAATTTTGAGTTTGGTGGCATTCCTCCATAATGCCCCTGGCCTACTTCGAATGCAATACCTTTAAGTGTGTACGTACCTACGCCTCGCACAGATTTTTTTTCGATTGTGTCTCCCCCTGAACACGAGACAGGGCGAGTGCACAATGGTAATTAATCAGAACGAGTTTTTTATTTATTCACTCTCATTATTTATCCGCTTGTGCGACGCACATGCTTCGATGAGCAATTTCATGTTTACTATCATCTTTATCCATTGCTTTCTCTGCTTTCTCCCTCCCTCATTTTTGTTCTCATCATTCATGAGGATAATGATCACATATCATGGTAAATGGCTGGAAGGCTTGGGAAATAAACGGGGTTTCCCTTGTATACCACACCTCTCTCAACTACACATCATCACATGCATGTAATACGAGACAATGGAGTGTCTGTTGTGGCCAATAAAAGTGCGGGATTCTTCTGAATTGAAGAGTGTATTGTGTCATTCGACGTGACAATGGATGGAAATATGCAATGTTGCCTTAAATTGTGTACGAGTAACTACCCAATTCAGCTACACGAGCTCAAAATTAACTCCATGTCACAAAAAAAAACAAAAAAATAAATATTTTGAAACAGCCGAGGCATCAATTTTCCCACAAGTTCGCCGCGTTCACATTGGACTCGAAATTGAGTAGAAGTAAGACTCCGTGAGTTTCGCGGACAGGTCGCTAGCACCATTATGATTAGTTAGACACACATGGCAAGATATTTTTGGGCTTGTGTGTTCCACATTTGCACACACGGGATGGAGAGAGAGTGGCAGGGAAAAAAGAAACGGAAAAGTCCACTTTCACTATTATTCTCTCTTTATCCACCAACGATTACAGTCTCTCTGTGTGTTTCTGTGGTTGTAAGGGATTTTGGTGGTGTGTGTGCTCACTCACAAGTGAAAATGCGAGAAACGGAAACACACACGAAATGGCATCACACCAAAAAAGGTATACCTGTTCTCTCCAGCACCCCGTATCAGTGTTTATACGAGTCGTAAACAAATGTGTGTGTTATCATACAAATGTTGCTGGTCATGTTATTGCCTTATTGCCATTCTCTCTATCTCCCGAGCTCCATCACACGACATGTGTTTACTCCAATAAACTCACATGTTTTTTTTCTCCGGGCTTTTTAATGAAAATTATTGATCCGACGGCGAAAAAAAAAAGCTGTCGATGATGTATGTATGATGAATACGTTTCCACTTTCTCTCTCTTTCATTTTCATTCATTTTTTTTTCTCGTGCGCCGCACATTCAGCTATCGAGAGAATGTGTGATGATTAGGCTTCTCTGAAAGATGATTAGAAAGCGGTGTTGTGTACACAGACTTTTCTCATTTTGAAAAGATGCATTAAATAATTGAGCGTGTGATACAGCCGTTCTTTTCACCGTGTACCTAGGCACATTTCACCTCAAACCTGGTTCCCCTTGAGTTTTCAAGCCTCCTTTATTTTGGGGCGGTCGTATTGAACTAAATGTGAGCTTCATATGTATCAATCTACATATATATTTTGAGTATAAAAACGTGTTAAAACACACACACTCACTCTTTTTCAATTTGTCATCCTCTTCCAATTAGCTGAATGTTTGTTGTAAATGAGGATATCCTTTAAATTCGTTGCATTCTATTTTTTGCAGCTAATAAAACTTTGTGTCCTTCCACATAGGGAGGCATGCCATGTACCATTCTACTCAAAAACAAATGCAGAAATGCAATACTTGATTTTTTGCCTGAAGTCACTCTCCTAAAATATTTAAGGTGAAAGTTCATGTTTTAAAATATTCTTGTCTTGGTCGCGCTTTCCGAATAATTTACAAATCCACAAATTTCTACGGTGAGTTGAAAGCGTACTGTGGAAACTCGTACGAGTTGTGGGTCATTTGCTAGAGATTCATCAAGAGTCATACAAAATGTTTACCCGAGTTTCGCGAATCGGTCTCTAGTATTTCTTATTTGATGTTAACAAATGATGGAGAAAAGAAGAGAAAACACCGAAACTCTTATCTTCTTTAGTCACATCGATATGATTATGAGCATTGTTGAACACGGTGTATTATTAGCTTGTTTTCTGGTCAAATCAGGCATTTTTTTTAGAAAAAAAATGTACTTTTTCGGTGTCGTTTCTTTCTCTCTATTTGATAAGAAAAAAAAAACATGTGGGAGGGAGAAAACAGGAGAAGGAAGCATGCGGTGTGTAGGATATTTTATCATCATCGTCATCGTCGCAGGTAATCTCGCGGATATGATGGATATTATATGGGTTTGCGTGTGCAATGGGATTTCTCCCTCTCAAAGCTGTTGTGTTAGCGCGCACTCCTCTCTCCTTTGCGCCCTCCTTTTTTGATGGGATTTCTCTCTCTTTCCAATAAATATGTATGAAAAAAACCCGTTGCTCACATTTTGAATGGAGGCAGTGAGAATGTGGAAAGCTCCTCGTACACAATGACATTTTTACGAAACTAGAGAAATAAATGTTCTCCTCTCGTTATTACAAGCTTAATGGTGTGTTGGTGTGTTTCTCTCTTCGCGAAGGAGAAATGGGAAACCACCAAGTACCTCCTTTCTCTCCATGATTTTTTTTGAGTTACTCTCAAAGAATGAGGGACCACCTCTTGTGTATTTTTTTATGGCGTGGTTTTTGCCAAAATTATATCACCGTCTCTCATGAAAATCAATGAAAATTGCACCAAATGAAGTGAAGCTAAGAAATGCACTCCTACAACGCTTTCGCGTGAGGAAGGACGGAAATTTTCCTCTCATTACGATATCATATTGATGAGAGAGAAAACCACAAATTTTCCGGAGGGAAACCCGCACCGTTGACGTATTTTTTTTCGGAGTATCTTGATGGGCTTGCCAGAGAAAAAAAATGTTCTCTATTGTGTCACCGGATCCTCATATCGTCACAGGACGATGATGATGATCCCTTTTTCTCACTGGCGGTGGTCTTCGCGATGGGGAAAAGGGTGATGATCTTCATCATCACCGTAGTACTGATTCCAAAAGTGTTTTCCACCCTCACGAAAGGGAGAGGAGTGGCGTTTTCTTCGTACTTTCTCCAATGTAATGTGATTTCGTCAGCGTCCTCGTGGAAAAATTGTGTGGTGAATGGAGACAATTTGATTTGACAGCACATCATCATCATCATCACTGCGAGAGCGGACCGCATGCCAATCACACGATGTGCCTCACTTTTCCTCTCTCTGGAGAAATGCCTCCAGCTGAGCTCATCTAGTGAAAATCTAATAATTAGTTAAAGTTCCTGACAAGATGAAGGAAAACGAGGACAAGTGCGAGCAAGGTTTTGTCCAAAAATTGAGAGAGAGAGCAGAAGAACGTATTTTAATGAAGTCAAGTGCGAAACTTGTACTCCGTGTCAGACACACTCACCAAAAAAATCTAAATGCTGCCTTTCATTTGACGTTTAGTATGACCTGTTTTCTCTTGAGACAAAAAAAATAACAGAAAAAAGAAAGAAGTAAACTCAAGGCTCAATGCTACTAATCTTGTTCCTTCTTGCTGAAGAATCTTATTTTGAGGATATGGACACCGAGGATTGGCCGATTTTAGTGGGAAAGTGTATCACGATCATGGTCGTTATGATCGTCACCCTTTTCAAGGGCCTTTCTCCTCGTGAAGTAAACATTATTAGGACAAGCAAATATTTGATAGGATTGGTAACAACTCGTGTCAGTCCGTTCTTCTCCCAGCCAATAAGCATATTCTCCGCGCTCTCTTCTCCATTCTTACAAAACTCGTTTTCTCTCTCTCTCGCTCTGCCCAAAGTGATACACAAAAATATGTAAGAAGTCCACTTGTATTTTACGTCGTCATCTGAAATACGGGCTGAAACGGAGGAGAGGACGACGAGAAAAAAACTTTTTGGCATCTCATCCGCCGTCCCCTCTTTTGTCCACATTGATCACCGCCTAAAAGCGAAGTAAATGCACCATTACGCTGTCCTCTCTCTTTTGGTGCGTGCACAGAACCGAAGAAGAATCTCTTTTCCTCTCAAAGTCTGAGAGGGAAAGTCCATGTTACATGGCAAGAGCACATTTTTTGTGGTAGTTTTTCCTTTCACTCGAAATTATGCATACACAATTCTCTCTCTAGGGTGGCAAAAAAGTGTACGACGACTTTCTCTTCATTTGCTCACATTACGCTCCTCTCCTTTTTTCTCCACAATTTGACGACATGATGGAGCCGGTCGTCGGAGAAAGATGAAACAGAGCAAAAAATATATGCTTACTATCTCTCATCCATATCTCTCTCTCTAGATTCTGGCCCAAAGAGAACCGGGAGAAAGGAGCAAAAAAAATCGTCGTCATACATATGTATGCATTTTCAGGGTACATGGTGTGATCTCATGATTTCACTCTGCATTGCTCTCACATCGAGGAGACAATGTAAGACAGGAAAAAAAATACCTCTGGATTCGTGAGAGTCTTGAGAGCGAGAAGAGAAAAAAGGAAGCGCCGTGCCTTTTTTTCCATTGTTTCTCAAAGCGAAATGTGTAGGCAAGTATAGTGTTTTGTGGTGCAGGGCGAAATTAAAAATATGTCCTATAGACACACATTCCCATTTTCCACGAGAGATACGAAGCCTCCCATAAAAGAGCAACGTGTATCTGATCATTATCAAGTTGAAGCTTTCTCGAGATTTTCTGGGTCTCTCCTTTCCCTCCATCTCGGAGAACAATGAGAGTATACTCACTGGAGAAAAATCTCTTGTGCAACATGAACAACGAGAGGCAGAGATGCAGTGAGCATTGTGAGAGCTCACCATGTTGCTCCCTTTCTCCATATTTTGTTGTGCGTGGCCCTGGAAAACGGACTGATTGTCTCGAAAAAAAAAATCTTATGATGACGAAGACGACGACGGTCACGATGATGATGAAGCATACTGCTCACAGTAGTCAGAGTCTGCTCTGTTTGAGTAGTCGTCTGGATGTGGTGGAGAAAGAGAGAGAAAAGGACATGGATTTTTGTGCTACACACAATTTCGCACACTCACCAGAAACGCTGCTCTCTTTCCACATTGCTACAGTCAATTTCCTCCTTCCGCACACCATCAAAAAATACCTCAACTTTCTCTCTCCTCCGTTCTGCATCTTTCTCCTCCTCTCTGGAAAGCTTGAGAGTGAGTCGTGTGCCCTTCATCCTGTGGGAAAGAGGAGACTCGCTCGCCACCACCACCATCGCTCTCCTTTCCTTTCACTCTCCGTCTACATGTGCATGACGCTTTCTACAACTTTCTCTTTTCCGTCCCTGCCACTGGGGGATGTGTGGCTCCTCTCTCAAAAAAAGACTACCACTCTCTGATGCTCCTGATGACGCGAGTTGCTCATGGTGCACTTGTTTGCTACACATATATCTCTAGCGTGTGTAGTCCAACTTTCTCTCACAGAGATCCACCACTGCTTTCCCCAATCTTCACTGTGCACTACAAGTGCTCGGGAGAAAGCACAGGAACAAAAAGACACACACAAACTCTACACCATGTCCAAAGAACATTTTAGGGGAACACCGTCTCCCTTCTTTTCCCTTCACGACCTTTTCGCAAGAAACAAACGTGCTGTCTCCAAAAAGACAAAGGAGAAAGTAAGAAAAAGTGAGCTAGATCCGAACTTATCTTTTTTTCTTGAAGAAAGGGGAGAAACATAGAGGGAAAAGAAAATCTCTTGAACGACGAGAGAGAAAGGATCATGATTTCCTTTTCGGAGGTGATTCATGTGTCGTAGGCCATTCGTTCAAAGTACATACATCTTTTGGCGAGCGTTGCAATGAATATAGGGAAGATTTGTGTTGATCCAAAAGTCACGAACATGAGAGAGAGGAAAGTGGTGTGCGACAAAATGTACAATTTTTTTCCACCAATTCTTCACTCCGTTTCTATACAGGGATATGTGGGAGGATGACACCTAAGAAAAAAAAATGCTCCAAACCTCCAAATATGAGATGCCCAATGTACACCATTTTGAACTCTTATAGGGAGATGCGATACGTACAACTATTTTGCTCGTGTGTGTTGTGATGTATGGGAAGAGTAGAGGTGGAAAATGCTTGCTTCTCTAACATGTAAAAAAAACGTTCGTATATGTGGTGAGAGCATACAAGAGAGCTTTCTCTCTGTGTTATTCTTCTCTCCTTCATCCGCTCCTTGTTGCTTACGCGAGAGTGAAAAAAAAGTTTCTCAAGTTTGATCCTATACTTGGGATAGAGTCCCACCAGTCTACTTTTACAACTCTGCTCGAAAGCTGCACATTACTGGAGCCACTCGCTCTCTGAAACCGTCCACATGCCCTTCCCCAAAAAAATAACACATCAACACAACCAACTCTCGCTGTGCATATACTTTCACAGGCTCCAAATTATCTGAGACAAAGACGCACTCAATCCTTTGTCTCAACGTGTGAGACATTCTGAAAAAAAAACACTTTCAAATGTTTATAGAGGAAAAACATTGAAAAATAAGTGAGCGTTCTTTCGAAAACATTGTGGGTAAAAGTGGAGCTTTTTTCATTTTTCACCACGACCAGCGCCACATTGTCCGGGGAAAGTAAAAGTTGTTAGTGAACTCTCTCTGAAAGAGAAAGTCGCTAACGATTACCGTGTCAAGTGTGTCGTGTGACGCGGAAACAAATGTTAGTACGACTCTTGTCCATTTTGTCGGGCGGAAGCTTGTCCATTTGTGACTAGAAGGTGGTCACAGTCACCTCACAGTCACCTCATCATTTCCAATCCGTGAATGTGTGGGAGTTGTGCTAAAAATGTTTCGTGTACAAGGATCATCATGATGAATCTGTGGAAGACTCTCTAATTTCGTTGATTCGATTACTCTGTCGTTTCTGAGACAACGGGACTCTCGTCCACGTGTGCGAGTTTGTACCTCTTCTCGTTGTCCGAGAGAAAGGTGGTGGTAAACTGAAAACATGGTTGACCTCGTCCACTCCTCAATGACGGGGAGATAGAGTGAATCATTGATGAAATTGGCAGCAGGCCATTCTCCTTCTCGAACTAATTGTGGCTCTCCCTCTCTTCTTTTCCACTTGAGAGGAAATCAAAGACTCCTGGGTTTTTACTTTCTCCGAGAGAAAATAAGTTATGTGATTATTGTCTGATTGTTGTCTCACGAAGTCATCCATCATCCTTTCTCGGTTGTCTTAAGGAGTCTCAGAGTCCTCCCGAGTTCTTGACTGAGCTCACTTTTACGGTTGCGGATTGTTGAGGAATGAGTAGGTGTAGGTTGCCCGGTGGACGAGAGTTTGAGAGAAAGTGACGGCGATGAAGAAAGTCAGATAAAACAGCTTTCTCCTCTCATACTGAACTTAAGTCGGTTCACTCAGCCATATATGAGTTCGAGGTGATTTACATAAATTGGCATCAACATTTCCGCAAAGTGGCTTTCACTCACTTTCTCCACGGTCCACCTCATGTGCTCCTTTCGCTGACTTGTTGAGTGAGGAATTGGTGACGCGTCCTCTCCCGTGTCGTCCGAAGTGCGAGTGCATGAGTGAGATTTGCTTGGGAACAGTCAGAGACGCCTGGTTTCTGAGAGGATGAAAAGATGAATGGAGCTCTCGATGGGACTACTCGAAGCACTGGAAGCGAGCGCCGAGATGATCATCCTCATCACCTCCGTCGACAGCACGTCACGTTGAAATCGACCTCAACACGGGAGCCCCACCATCACCACCGAGTGGCCCTTTGTTGGCATAGTGCACCACCGCAAGTGAGCGGCAAGCAGTTGGCTCCCAGAGGAGCAGCGGTGTTAGAGGCCGTCCTCGTCGCAGTCACGACCTCCTTGTACTTGGCGTCATCGTCGTCAACCACTGTCCAGCTCGTCCACCACCTCCTCCTTCTCCTCCACCTTGTCACTGGCAAGCGACACACTCTCCCGGGTCAGCGGAGAGATTCAGCAACTCCCAGTCCTGAACCACCGCACCGCTCCAGACGAAACGAGCAGTGTGGGCACTCTCCTCGAGGAGTTGTGCTGTGGTGGACCAGCACTTCATTTTCGAACTCCTCCATTAGTCAAGCCTCCAGTTGATTTCCCGACTTCCCTCCACCCTCGGAAGTTACTGGGAGGCAGGCAGACTCACAGAAAAAAAGACATTTTTCTCCCTCTCTCTCTCTCTGTCGTCACTCACGTGTCTCCTCTTCTCCAATCCATAAAGATTGTCACGTTTCACTCCTCCCGCACGGCAACAAAGTATAAAACAATCTCTCTTTTAATTCCTTCTCATCATCAGAAATATCCAGCCTCGGATTCCGTCCGTATTTCTCTCTCCATACACGTACACACGCTGTCCTCTCATCCTCTCGTCTTGTTTCGTATGAAAGGAATTGCTTTCAATACTCACCTCTAAAGTTACTCTCAACTCCTCTTTCTTTCTTCAAATCTCTCTTTTCGCCAACAAGTCACAAGACTTTCACTCGCTCCGCTTGTGCTTCAAGGAAAGCAGTTCACTACACCGGAGAGTGGTGACGGGGAATAGTAATAAATAATGGTAAAACAGCAATAAATAATCATTTCGAGTGTTGCCGTCGTGATCACACACAGCGAAATAATCACTGCTCAACGCGAGTGGCGAAAGAGGAGAACAGCAAGTTCGAGACACGTTCAAGCTACTCGAGTACCTCTCACTTTCTCTCACAACGACCGCCCTCAAGTTACCAACTCTTCTTGACTTTCTCCGTTTTGATCGTTCCTCTCCGATTTCGCTCTGCTTTCCGTTCTCTCCGCTCACATTCGCCCTTGTCAGCCTCACCTTAGGAACTCACTCCTTTTGAAAATAAGTCTGACTCGAAGGGACATAAGAATTTTTCAAAACGACAAGCAATCATCATCTCTCCACCTCTTTTTCTGTTACATCGACACGTACCACTCCCACCAAACAAGGAAGAGACGTTTTTCCAGCGGTTTTCTAGTCAGCAAGAAAAAAAATTATGATCACACCTGATTTCTTTTCGTACTCTGTCTCTCCTCGAATAAGAGGAAATCTTGCTCTCTGCCTGCCTCACACTTTTTGCCTGCTTACACAAAACATAAGTTAGAGTAAGAAAATAGTTAAGGACTTTGGGTGCAATAAGTGAAGGAGACATCATTCTTGTCCGTGTTTGTGGTGCTGGTACAACGTCATTTCTCTCGATTTTGTTTGAGCAATCTTTTACCTTCGAACTGCTGCGTTACCTGGCTCGATAAATATAGAGAGTACGTATTTTCTTGAGTTGTCGCTCCGCCTCAGTAAATAACTCCTCTTTTCATCATCATCACAAGTAATAAGCTCGAATCATCATCTCATCATCATCACAGCATCATCTCTCGTCATCATCAGCATAATCATCATCATCTCAACTGCCTTCGTTTTTACAACGACGCTAAAAGATATTACCTACAGACAATGTACAACTAGCAAAATAATCATCCTTGGACATTTTTGAAGTGCTTTCTCCCTCTCATTTTTCAGTACTGGAGAAATCAACAACATCAACAAGTCGCAATAATTACGAAACTACCAATAATCACTTTGTACTAGAGCACACAAACGAGTAGTTACTCAATTCTCTCATTGTACCAAAAGCAAATACATTTCGCTACAAAAAAAAAACAGATTTTTTATGCTAACCACTTCTCTCTCTAGAGAACTGGAATTTCAAACTTTCTCCCTGATTTTTGCTCGACTCATACACACATTTACGTACTTGCGCTCACCGCACTTTTCTAAAAAAAATACAGATGGAATAATTAATATATTTCTTAATTGAGGGTACGCTTTTGCAACAGCTCTAGAATTTTATAGTGACGCCGCCGAAGAAGGAAAAAAATTGACAAAAAAAAACTCGTTGACCAAACCTGTGCTTTATACACTTTTACGCTCGCTCTCAACACAGAAAATTTGTGCAAACAAAACATTCTCTTGGTTCCTGATTCGCTTCAGAATATCAGCAAAAAAAATCATTTCTTGGTTGACACACACACATCCGCCACACCACATCATCCGTCATTTATACCTGTGCATATATATCTACATTATATACACCTTTGTATATTATATATACTACAAAGACAAGACTTTCTTTGGTGCTTTGTCAAGTCGTCTTGATGCAAAAAAGACAAAACTCTGTAGACTCGAGTGCAACACTCTGAAATCAATGTGAAATAAGAAATCTCCCCTTTCTGTCGTCGTATTGATTGGGTGGAAGCCGGCATTGTGTGCATTAAAAAAGGAGAGTCTCCTCTCACCTTGACTTTTGACTTTCTCTCTTTCCTCAAGGTTGATTTTGGTGCGAGTGAAACGATGGATTCAAAGTTAGTAGCAATTGACGATGTGAACCGCTGTTAAGTTTGGAGTGAGAATTTTGATGTGGGTCGCACGACCAACGGGTCGTGTTCAAATAATGGGCAGCAGTTACAAGGCTGTAGCCTACGTGGAGGATCGTTCTGGAAAGGGCCTTCACGTAACTCGAGAGTGCGACTGAAGCTCTGTCGCTGAGAACGGTTTGCGACCTCTCCGAAAGCCCCTGTGTCGTAGGTCAATATTAAGCGTCGGTACTGGGGCGCAGCCCCTCGTGTTAGACAATACTCCTCTTGACTTGCTCCTCTCAGAATGTGGGTTTAGCGACAAAAGTATTTGGGCCAACTGGCAACTGGCCGCGGTGGTCACCTCGCGTTGAGTGAGAGGAGGGTCATCGTCTTGTGTGGAGGGTCCACAGTCAAGAGAGCGTTGAGTGAGAGGAAACCGCTTGAATCAACTCTCTTCCCTGATCTTTCAATGGACCTTGGCGTCACGAGCTCTCCACTTTGCCAGCCATCTCACCTCTTCTTCTCTCAACAACCTCTCTGTCGTTCTCATCATCATCGTCGTCACTCACGTGAACAACACTCTGCTCGTCCGCAGAAGGAGCACCCCAGTCAGCAGCGAGACCGTTGTCACTGTCATCATCACCACCACTTTCTTCTTCTTCCACCTTCTCCACCACCTCACTTGAGTCACCACCGCCGTCCTCCTTCCACAGTCACTGCTTCTCAACCTTGTCGACCGTCGTGTGTCCTCCTCATTTTACCTCGACTCACCACTTGCCACCGAGCGGAGGCAGGGCTTTCTATCGTCAGTGAAGGGAGTGGGGGTGACACCACCTCGCCCCCACCTCCACCAAGGCATCGTTCTGCAGTCCCACTCGTCAGTCACCGTCCTCGTCGTCCACTCCGTCTCAACACTAGACGCCAGGAGGGACAGCAGGGAGTTTTGTCGACTCCCGCACCGCGTCATCGTCACCACTCTCATCATCGTCGTCATCATCGCCATCATCATCATCATCACTCTTGACCAATTTCAGTAGAGTCACCGCCTCCTTCTGTAGACAAATTTATTACTCACACTTCTCCACTCTGTCTGTCTGCATCGTACCTTACTCAGTTCCTAAAGGAAAGTCAACTACTTTCTCCACCTCTCACTTTCGTCCGCCAAAGAATCAGTGACAAAACGACGGGACGGGGGAATTCTCACTCGAAAAAAAAACATCGGAAAGACGAGAAACTTCATTTTTTCAAAAAACTTTTCCTTTCAACCTCCAATAAATTGAGACAAACATTTTTGCTGAGCCAAACTGCAAAGAGCATCATCCTCTCACAACTCTCGATCTCCCGTGTCTTGGTGAACACACATGAAAATACAATTGTACTCGCGTGAATCACACGGCAATATGTAGACATACGTCTGTCCATTTCTGGAGATTTACAAAAAACAAACGTCAACCACTAAATTGTCAGTACTCCTTTTCGCCAAAATAGACAACGGGGAGAAACGTTGTCTTCACCTTCTGCGTTGCTTGTTTTCGACAACACAAGAGAGACTGTGTTCCGCCGATGAAAATGATGACAAGCATTTGCAACTCGTCTTCGAAAAACGATGTGGAACTTTTGACTCGCTAGATGCCAAAGAGAGAACAAAGAATTTCCACTCATTCATTCTCTTCCATAATACATACAAAATTAATCGTCGCTAGTTTCAAGAGGTTGACTAAGATTCTTCTGTAGACTACTCGTGGGTGTGTGTTAATTACGACTTCGCTTCCGCGCAGTATTCTTCTACACATATAGATATAAAAAACTCTCCAAGAAATCAAACTGTACAGACTTCTCTCGACTACGGAGCTCCTAACATTATTCGACATCAATCACATTTCCTACAAACAAGTAATTAAGGCAATACCTAAGAGTAATAATAATCTTACTGACTACAATGCGGAACACGGGTAGCAAAAATATACATCTAAAAAGCGTAGCAACAGTGAAATCAAATCTTCGTCCAAAACAATATTAGGAGCAAAGTAGTTCCAAGGAAACCACCCACAAAAGCACGTCGTTTCTCTGAAGCCGTTTTTTAATTGTAAAATTAAACCGACAAAAAAAAACCAGGAAAACTTGAAAGACTTGCTTTTTTTTCAATGGCGACATTTTTACAAAACATAAGGAAATAAAAAAAACCGCACTGAAGATTCCGTTGTTTCTCTCCCAAACAAAACAAAACATATATATATACAAGAATCTTGCCAATTACTCTGTGATTTTCATTTATCTCTCTTCCTCTCTCTTATTTCCTTGAGACTCTGTTTTACGAAATCTAAACATTACTGAACTGTACAAGGCAACATTGTAAAGACTTGTGGCGAAATTACACTTTCTCTCTTCTCCCCTTCGACAGAGTCCAAGGAACAGCGAACGTCGTCCTGGGTTTCAGCAGAAAATCATTTTTTTTAAATACTCGAGACAAGAGATAATTACCATAAGAATATAAAGTAAAGTACGTATATTTTGCCTTGACGTGCTCTCTTGTACTTTCTTCAATGCGTTTCCTTGTGACACATTTTCTCTGAGATTTGGCAAAGGAATCCGTTCACCTTTTTTTAGCAAGAAAGGGCAAGTTCCGCCAAGGATACACGCTAAGTTTGTGGAAAGTATTAGGCTCCACAATACCTGTAAGGGCAGTAGAGGGCTGAGGAAGAAGTCGACAACGACATTTTTACTGACTTATCATCATCATCAGCTGCTAAGAAGACCAGAGATTTCGACAGTGTGGGAAGGGACCGTCGGATAGTAACCAAGACTTTTTCACCTCCAGACGAGAAGCGAGGAAACAAGTATTTTGCGCAACTTTACCGGCAATTTTTTCACTGGGAACAAAACAGAACAAAGAAAACGTCGTGGCCATACATAGAGATATATCTACATTGCATACAGCCTCCTCAACCCTCTACGAATTTCTACAATCATCAAGACCACCCTGTTGTTGTCTCTCCTTCCTCGATCTGATAGTCTTAGAGGAAACAACGAATTTTTACTAATTTTTCCGCGAGCGACACAGACTCAGAGCGAGTCACAGATTTCAGGGAGACTCGTGAATTTGAGTGTGAGTGTGTGTGTGCTTGTCGTGAGCACACGCCTTGTCGTCAGTAATAATACGGAGGAAAAGCAGAGGGGACAGCTTGGAGGAGGAGGAGGTGGTGGTGGGTGACGCCTCGCTGTCATCGGTGGTGTTCAGCAGACGTGGGCCGCACGCAAAATCTGTCAAAATTTCTCGCCTGGATTTCGTCGATAAGTGGGGGGTAGCGCCTTCACATCTCTCTCCCGACGGCCTGGACCAGCCAAGTGCCCTGGCCCTGAGGTCACCGTCCCTCACTCCTTCCCTCACCTCCCACTCGTTGTCCAAGGCAACCAACCGCTCCTACAACAAGTTCTCCGTCGCCGACCTCACCTCCCCCGTACTACCAACTTGTCCTCTCCTCGAGCACAACAAGACGGACTTCAGTGGGTAATGACTCCACATCACCAACAATTACCTTCTCTCTCTTTAAAGAATGGAACTTGTTAAACTCATTTTCCCCATTAACATTCATTCCTCTTGCCTATTTTCGTCATTCTCACTCAAACATGATAATATGTCATCCATACTAAATAATGTGAGTTTTGTCCTCTCTTCCTGTGGGTAATGGCTCATTTAAAAGAATAACTTGGTTCTCCCTCTCAATTAATATTTTCGTATTCTAAAACGCTGAGCTCAGTGCAGCGTCATCAACCTCATTTTTTCTATTTTAAAAGTGGCGAAACGCCTGAAAACACAACCATTAAAAAAAGACCATCTTCACCGGTGATGATCTTGACATTTTTTTCTACAATTTTGCTGGATACTCATCAGTTTTCGTTGGAATGCCCAAGTGCATATGTGGATCAACATGGGAGACGTTGTGAACTCTCCGAAATCGTTGAATTCTCTTGAGCAGATGTTCAAAACTGTTCATTCCTCTCGTTATCATGCTAACCTAAAAAAATGTAAAGCTCTTTTTAGAAGCGTTATATTTTGTGGGCTTCATTTCATTTTCAATAATAATACCATTTCTCTGACTTGAACCGTCTCACAAACTCCCATTAGCTGTACGTCGAAAAGCATACAAATTTGTGGCGTCGTTTTCTCGTCGAAGAAAAAACGCAGTTGCAAAAAAAATGATGGGATTGTGTAATTCGTGTAGTTAGTCGGCGCGGCGAGCATTTCTATTTTTTTACAACTCAACCTTGACTCGCTCAATCAAGGAGTGAGCGCACGTACTCGCAGTACGTACACATGTCTCTGCAAAGTCTCCACGATGATGTAGTCGTCAACACATGAATCATTCCATCAATAATATCCTCCTGTCAGCCTACAAATGTGTGCATCTCCATGTCTTTAGGAAGGAATTGGAAATAACTCTTTTTTCTCTCTAAAAGTTGTTGCGAGTTTAATGATGTGTGTAAGTGGAAACAGGAATTATCGTCTTGGAAATGTCGTTGACGCATATACACACCGTCATAACACCAAGATTCCTCTTAACTTTCCGTCTACTTCACTCTTGCTCATCGTCGTTTTCCAATCTCAAAGATTCTCTTCGTTTTTTTTTCTAGCTAAAAACAAAATCCTTTTTGAGCCGAAGAAAAATTTATTCTTACCAAAATATTTGCATTTTAGTGGAAACCATTCGACAAATTTCAGCGAAACTTACATTTCCGTTTTAAAGGATTTTTTATTGCAATTGGTTTTTCTTTATTTGCTCTGTGAAACGTTGAGTTTTGCATTGATTGTGTGCATATGGCGAGGCTATTGAAGTTGCTGCTGTTTCATCAGCGTCACGAGTCGTATTACATCTTTTCATATACTACCATCTCATACATATATTACTCCTGTAATATACATTTTTATATATAATTTGCGGATGATCTCTGTTTCTGGTAAACTTCAAAAGAATTATTTGCTGTTACGAAATCAAACAAGGGCGAAAGGTTCACGTCATTTGATGTGATTGAGAACACATTCTCCGATTTGATACTTTTATGCTCATTGGGATGAATTTTATTTCTCGCTCCGGGAATGCCTTTGATGTGAAACTAATCCTTTGACATTCGTTTTGTTGACAGGTCTCTACCAAAACTCAGCAGCCAAGACGATGAAGGGCCAACTCCGCAGACACTACACCTGACAGGCACCGGCCATTTTGAGCCGATTCCGCACAACCATCAAGACTGCGAACGAGTTGTCATCAATGTACGTACTTCAATACTCTTAATAAAGCAGTAAAGCATGCCCATTAATTGTTCCAAGATGGTGGTGGGGAGTTGCTTGGAAAAAATGAGAAAAGCTTAATTATGTTGAACACCATCTCGACCTCTGTCGTCATCATCATCATCATCATGAGCAAGGCTCGATAGTTACCGGGGAAAAGTAAACAGAGAAAGTGAAAGGGGAGTACGCAGAGAAAAAAAGAAGGAGAGAGAGAGGAGTGCGAAAAGGAATTTTCTCCCTTTTTTCCTTCTTCAAAGAGCAACAAAAGAGTTTTGGCAAAAGACAAAGGCGATTTAGAAACAAGAGAAAGATCCCGAGAGGAGATCTCAAGAACAAAAAAAACTCTGCATGTACACCTCCCTCTACACGCGTTTTTTTCAGTGGAGAAAGCCTAAAAGTGTATAATCATATGATGAGATGGTCTCTTTAGGAGAAAAGATATGTATATGCCCTCTTCCTCTCATTTCTTTTTCCGTCTCTCTGTGTTCTCTCCCTTATCCTACATCTTCCCATTGTTTTCTCGGACTGGCTCGGCTCACCACACAAAATGTGGGGAGCACGGAAAGTGACGACTCTCGCGGCTTTCTCTCGCTCTCCTTTCTCTTTCCTCCAGTCTTTTAGGTGACTTTCACATGTAGCCGTGGCTCGTCGTGACACACTGAAAGAGAAAATAAAATCCCGGTCAGAACAAGCTGAAGAAGGAGCATTGTTGTGTGCTCACGCTGCTTTTCCTAACCTCTCTCCTTGTCCGTCGCTGAGGAGGTGGCCGCATAATATGCATATTATTATTACTCTGGAAAACGAGTCAGGCAAGATACACGTTTGCGTAATGTCTTTCTCCTTTTCTCGAAAAAAACTATTTCTTATTCAAATCCTACCACACACCTGGACATCCTTTTGAAAATAAAAAAAAATGGCTACAAACAAAAAAGGAAATGGAGTATTGATGGCATACCTCCACTTTGTCGAGTTTTTCTGGCTACTGAAAGCTCGATGCAGAAGAGTTTATAAGGAGAAAAACGCATGTCTTACTCTGCATGTGGATATGTTTTGGGCGTTTCACAAATTCAAACAACGTTCCGAAACAGCTTTTTCTTCTCGTGTCAACACTTTTCTTTTCCCTCCTGCTTAATGTGTGCTACAGGCGAAATCATGGTAAATCGTGATGAGTTTTTGTCCAACTCTCCGTATCTCCGAGTTTCTCGGTTTTTTATGCGATTGTTGCTTCTATTTATGTATGTGAATGTACGGGAAGACAGGCTGAGCAAGGTTTTTTTTGCTGACTGATTGATTTCTCAAACGGGGCACGTCCGCCCGCTTTCGAAAGAGAGCTCAAAGAGAAACCATTTAAAGATGAGGCAAGCACGTCTCTTCCGAAGAAAAAGTGGAGAAAGTAAAAAAAAAGGTGAATTAGATGCTCGTTTTTTTACTTGGAAGTTCTCTTTGTCAGACTTTTTTTTGCGGAGGAATGATGGATCACAAAGGTTGAGTTGAGTGCATGATAAGCGTGCCAATGGGGGTTCGTGTGTACAATAAATGAGGTTTGCAAACTTGTTGTTGATGATGGTGATGACGGGTGGAGGTTTATTGTTTGAAGAGTTTTGTTGTAATGACGGCGAAAAAAAAGATATTTCATTGGATGTGTGACCTTCGTGGACAGGTGAGCGGACTGAGGTTCGAGACGCAACTGCGGACGCTGAACCAATTTCCGGATACATTGTTGGGAGACCCAGCCCGTCGGATCCGGTACTTCGATCCACTCAGGAACGAATATTTCTTCGATCGAAACAGACCGAGCTTCGATGCCATCCTGTATTACTACCAAAGGTCAGTGTTAACAAATGTTTTTGTTTCTTTAATTACTACTTGTGCAGCATATGGAAAAATTAAAAATTAGGGAAAGCGAAGGAAAATTGTGCTAAACGCTGGCGTGGAGAGTTGTCGACAGCTTAACTTATGGAGCTGTATTTAGTAAAAATGAGATACATTTGCTCGGTCCTCACGGGTTTTTCATTGTTAATCCGTTTAGTGGCGGGCGACTCCGCCGGCCAGTCAATGTGCCTCTCGACGTCTTCGCTGAAGAAATCAAATTCTACGAGCTGGGAGAGTTGGCCACGAATAAATTCAGGTGAGACGACCTCACAGAGTCAAGCGTGATGGTGACAATCATAATGGTGGAGAAGAGTTGATGGTGAAAGTTGGGCACTGATGTGTTTGTGTGGTACGCACGCTTGCCCAAAACCAGCGTAGCTCTCATGTTTTAGGTTCCACCTCAGGTGGGTGGGTGGATAAATGCTCGGTATTGTAGCTAATGTGGTGACTGGATTGTGTGTTGATTGACAGATCCCTTCTTTCTCACCGAGACGATATGTATAGTGTGGTTCTCCTTTGAGTTAATCGTCCGGTTCCTCTCGTGTCCCAATAAACTGTTATTTTTTCGTGACGTTATGAATATCATAGACTTGATAGCAATCATTCCGTACTTCTTGACACTGGCCACCGTCCTCGCCGAGGATGACAACGAGCCGATCGTCCCCAAGACGAAACAAGACTCCGCCTCCAACCAAGCCATGTCACTCGCCATTCTCAGAGTTATACGATTAGTCAGAGTTTTCCGAATTTTCAAGCTCTCCAGACATTCTAAGGGACTTCAAATCCTCGGAAGAACTCTTAAGGTTAGTGATTTTAGCAGTATTTACAAAATAATTAACTAAATAAAAAAAAATTTATGAAATAAAATGCATTGATCCATTGGGAGCCAACAAAACGCTTACATTGAATTCACTATGATATAGATATGGAAACCAATACATTGGTTCGTTTAACTACGTATTACACACATATACACACGTATACACAAAGGTCACGGCTTAGCTTTACAAATGATTGGTTAATGATGAGCAGTTAATCGGTAGCCGATGCTGTCTTCAATTTCCTCACGACTCTTTACACAGCTCGCAATAGCAGTATCCTCTGGGAAGTTATGAGGAATAATCCATCCAATCTGCTCGCGAATTATTCCATTTTCATCCTTGCCAGTCACTAGTTTCCAGAAGCTATCGGCAATCCTCACATCATCGATTACCGTGTTGGTTGAAAAAGAAGGACCGCATGAAACGTCGGCCTGTGAATTCCGACTTATGATTTCCCGAGTGGCTTTCTCCGTTTGTGTCCAAACGCGCGTGTTAAAGTAGCCTTTTTGCATGACGAGGTTCGTCATATAATTTGCAACACGACGCGACCCCGGAGACGATGAATGGAGACTCTCCTCAGCCAGGTGACCATGATGGTATCCTGGGATTTTTGTTTTCGGATTAAGTTGCACAGCTGTAGAAATCGTGGGATCATAGGTGAAATTGGTCTTGGGAGCTTCTCCTGTACGGGCAAGGTTGTCCTGGCTCAGTCGATGTTCCACTAGCAGAGGGGTCTGGATCTTGGTATCAAATACAATCCTGACATTTGGGTGCTGGATCGGAATCAGGTTGGTGTTGAACAAATCCAGCTTTGGAAAATATGGCTCAGCCGCCTCTGGATTTCCTGGATCAGCCGCCTCTGGATTTCCTGGATCAGCCGCCTCTTGATTAACTGGAGCTGCCGCCTCTTGCTCGACAGGTGGTCGCGCTTCCTTGGCTTCCCTCAAGAGTTGGAGGATGTCTTGCTCCGCGATGATGGCGGATGGCACTTTGATGTGCTCCTCCAACAGATGAAGACAAAAGAGATCCTCATTCAGTGACAATTCGTCACAAAACTGACACACCAACGGTCCTAATGGATCTTGACATGTTTCCCTTCGTGCGTGATCCTGGAAACTTCGCCAACTTTGGCATTGTCGATTGCAAATTGAACACCTGAAATTGTCGACCATCATTAATGTCACTTGTTGCTAGTGTTGCCGGGTTGTCATGTCAAGGCCAATTTGTCAATGACAATTGACAAATATGACATATCTACCTATCATCTAATCTTACCTCGTGTAACCCTGGTGGTTGAGTTTGTAGTGGAAAGCTAAAGCCCAAATGTCATACAGTCCTGTCTCAGGACATCCTTCCACTGGACAGTCAAGGAGGGGATGATGATTTTGCACGTGCGTGTCCATAGTGCTCCAAGTCCATGGCATGGCCATGGTTTTACATGCCATGATCTGGGTCATGGCATGGCATGGCCAGTTACATGACATGACATGAATTTTTTGCCATGCCATGATTACATGCCAT